>JAKUCM010004011.1:0-83360 GCA_023374145.1 Lepidium sativum
ATCACTTAACCTTAATGTTTATTGCTATGCATGAGGATTATCATTTAGGAATGGCAGTGTCATGGTTCGATAACAAACTATGTGACTTAGGTTTCCCATTAAACCTATCTCCTGGGATCGCCAATCGTATAAGTTGGGTATCCATCATATAGTTGTTGTGTCAACAGACTTTAAACCAATTCCTTTAGACGATGTCAACACTTGGTCTCTTGCAAAACCTTTTGTGAATGGATCTGCTAAGTTATTACCAGAATTACTGTGATCGATTTTGATTACACCACTCGAAACAAAATGTCAGATGGTTTTGTGTCGTCGACCAACGTGATGACACTTATCATTATATAGAGTATTGTGTGCACGTGCATTATCAGATTGATGATCACAATGTACTCTTTAGCAGGGATTGGTTTTCCCACATAGAAATATTTTCTAAGAAATTGCGTAGCAATTCTGCTTCTTTTGCAATTTTGTCTAGAGCAATAAACTCTGATTCCATGGTTGATTGAGTCAACAAAGTTTGTTTCGAATATTTCCAAGATACCACTGCACATATTCACTTGTGGACTTGGAAATCTTGGAATAAGAAACCCAATTGGCGTTATCCTTTAAGCACAACCGGTTCTTTACCATAGTGCAAGCTATAAATTTTAGAATATTGTAAGCAATTCAATACTCCTGTAATGCCTTTCCAGTGTCTATGATCCGGATTACTGGGATAACGATTCAGTACATTGACTGCATGTGCTAAATCTGATCTAGTACAATTGGTCAAGTACATGAGAATACCAATGACACGCACATCTCTATTTGTGAGACTGCTTCACCCAATTTTTTGGTTAGGTGAAGATGAGGGTCCAGATGAGTCTTGGCGGTACCATTTGGCGGTACCATTTGTGTAATTCTTAAAAGCGTCATATATGCCGAAGATTACCTCTAATCTTTTGTCGGTTAGGAAAGTGGTTGTGGACTTGAATTGTTATGCTATTTTTAGACCTAATGATACGAAGTTTCAGGATACGGGAGCTTGCTTGTATAAGGAAGGGTGCAAAATGACTTTACATCCTAGAAGACCCTATCCTACGGTGATGATAAGGAAGGCATTATGGCCACCAAATCCTATCTCCAATCTGTTTTTGCCATTAAGGATCTTGGTGAACTTAAGTATTTCCTAAGGAATGAGATAACCATTTCGGAAGGTTTGTTTCTATCTCAAAGGAAATACACTCTTTATTTGCTTGATGATACATGTATGAAGGAGTTACAAGGTCAACCGAAAAAGGGGAGAAGAATGATGAACTGTTTGAAGACATTCACCAATACTGAAGGCTCATTGGTAAGTTAATATATCTAACTTTCCCTAGACCTTACTTGTGCTCTTCTGTGAATTAGCTAAGGCAACATATGCAAGCTCAAAGAAAGCACCATTGGACCATGGTTGAGCGGATCCTTAAGTACTTGAAAAGGACCGCTAGACAAGATGTTTGGATGGGCAAGAACAAGAGCTTGGACATTGTCGGGTATTGTGATACAGATTGGACCGGTGATAAGAATGACCGCAAGTTAACAATGGGCTATTGCACATTCATTAAAGGGAACTTAGTGACTTGGAAAACCAAAAAGCAAAGGGTTGTGGCGTGTTCTAGTGCCGAGGCCAAATATAGAGCTATGAGAAGAGTTATGGATGAGTTGGTGTGGTTTATTGTTATTCTCAAGGATCTAGGTCAAGAGACAAAGGAGCCGCTCACCTAGCATTGTGACAACAAAGTTGCGATCCACATAGTGTCCAACCCAGTCTTTCGTGAGAGGATGAAGCATGTAGCGGTGGATTGCCACAAGGTTGTGAGCGTATGGAAGATGCATTGGTTCTTCCGTGTTATACACCAAGTAGAGATCAATTGGCTGACATCTTCACTAAGGCCGCAAGTACCAAAGTTTGCTACCACATCTATGGAAAAATTGGTCTTGTGAGTCTCGACCGCCCATGACTTTATGTCTCCTAAACCCGCGGTTTGCATACTCTTTTTTCCTATGTAAGGTTTTGTCCCACATGGTTTTCCTCATTGAAGGGTTTTAATGAGGTGTGAGCTTCGTGTTTCCAAAATAAGATTTCATTCCTTGCGTCTTAGTTGAGGGGGAGTATTAGTCATGAATCTTCACTCGGTCACATGTATACTTTTCCAAGAGACTGAGTGACCTATCATATATCGGCCGTACACATTATTGGTCCGAGTTAGCTTCAACCCACATTAAGGAGAAAAGAGCCGTTGGCTAACGTGCACAGGAAGAGGGATGCATTTATTACCATAACCAATACAAATTCATTAGAGGGATGTATTGCTGCTAGTACAAAACAAAAATATTACGGAATTCCAAAAACTACTTTGGTCAATGCAAAGTTTAAGCGACCTCTTGGATAACATCAAACTTTGGATTGAAAACAACACAATTTGGAAAGCAATAAAACTACCAAAGAACTTGCCAGGGTTTCGGACCTATGTAAACATATTCTTCAAACTCCAACAAAGCTTCCGAGTATGTGAAGTACGAGTGTCACCTCCTAAGGCCAATAAGGCAGCTCAGTTGATTGCTACTAATGTCACCAAAGTGGGGCGCCTTCACTCTTATGTGGCTCAGAGAGGTTCTTCCTTGTCCTTCCATTGTTAGAGCTCAATCGGGGACTTCCTGACCCTAATGAGGCATTAGCTACGACATCTTGTTTTATGCTTTTCTGGTTAGAGTTCTCTACGCTTTTTCATGTTTGTTATGTTACTCCATTTAACTTTTCATTAATAAAGGCTTAAAGACTTTAAATTTTTTTTCTTATTTTTCTTCTCTTCCTCTTCCTTTTAGTCTTCTCCTTGTCATCCTCCTCTAGTCATTCTCTTCGTCCTCATATTATTATTATTCGATACTTTCTGTTTTATATCATGTAGTTTCTCTGTGCTGTAAATAGTACTACTATTTAGTATGTATAATGTAGTATCGTTTCTATCTATTGTAATACACAGTTTTAAGTTAAAAGTTTATATTGTAGCTGGAATGTTTAATACACTAAACTTTTGTTTTTTCATGGTTACTCACTAAAATAATGGTCTATACGTTGTTATTGAGAAAATTAACGTTTGCTTTAGTTACAATTTGGTAACTATAGCGCTTCTTTCCTTGCAAATAAAAACACTTTAATAGCATAGATGTTTTGCTATTAATATGTAATTTATTGCAATAATTTATATTTACGATAGCGTTGATTGTTCATAATGGTTTACGTATATATATATATATAAATTATTTTCAATAGCATTTTATTTATAACGATTGAATATCCGATTTTAGATATGAATAATTTGGTTTGTAATGATATTACTAAACGTGAAGATAAAATTATATACATATATGTAACTCAAATTGAATAAATATATTTTGTAATTATTTTATATAAATATATTTTATGATTATTTTAAATAAATAAATTTTGTAATTTTGTATAGAAATGTACTTCATTTCAGTACATATGTATTTTAATATATTTTCTTTTTTGGTAACAATAGATTTGGCATATGAAAACCAAATTTATATTAATCTTTTCATTACAATAATGGAAACTAATGTTGCTAAATGTACAATTAATCATTGAATTACAACTCAGTATATACATATATATTTTAATGTACAACTAACTAATTGGAAAATTCCTTCACTAGAGCCAGTCTTCGACTTCATCATTCAGAGTTTAACAATTGGACTTCATCTAATCCTGCCAAAAAGAAGACAAACCAGAACTGTAACATTAACCAAAACATCCCCAATCCATGAACCATCTCTGCTGCCAAGACCATATTCTCAATTGATTAATCATTGAACTAGGCATTTAGGAAGACAAATACATGCTAGTAGAACATAGTACGAAAGCATATTCATAGTATATCGATAACATGCAAGTAATACATAATAAGATAACAAAGAACTATAATAAAAACTGAATCCATTATCAACAAAAAAAGATATAAAAAATCAGGTTCACCATGGGAAGACGAATCGATGGGTAAAAAATTCAGACGAAAAATATAGAAGACGAATCGATTTATTCCGATTGTGGACCCGAAGAATGTAGAAGAGATGCAAAGAATAACATATTTTATTTTGATTTTAGAAGAAAAATATAGATGACAAATCGATTGATTACATAAAAATCGAGTTTTTGTGAGGGGATGTGATAAAGTAAAAATTTGATTTCGACCGAAGGAGATGAACATTTTTGATTTCATGTAAGTAGAGGAAATGAGAGAAAGAACGGAGATGAAGAGTTAGGCGATGAAGATGTTTGATCTGTGGAGTTAATTTAGGGTTTAACCAACAACTAAATTTGTTATATTTTACTAACTTTCTAATCCAACAGCCAACATTTTTATCTGATTCAACGGAAAATATTGTGCTAACTTAGTGATTCAACGGACAAAATTGTGTCGCCTAAGCAATCCTAGAATCACTTTCTATTAGTTACTTTTCACTCTAACCTTAATTTTTATTTATAATGTATTATTTAATATAGAAATTTAATTTTAAAATTATATTTACGAAAATAATTTCAAAATGCTAAGTAATTTAAATTGAAACTTAATTTTACAATTTTAGTTGTAAATAGAAACTAAAAAAATCCAATTCAATATATTCTTAAGTAATATGAGATATAATCTCTTGATCAAGTGTAAGATACATATTTCACATAATGTATAATTTATATTTTTGTTAAGAAAAATGTTAAAATTTTATTTTATACTCTTATAAACCTAAAATGTTAATTAACTATAATCGAATAAAAATTATATAAAGATATCTAATTTTTGAATATATAGTGTAAGTTTGAAACTCTATACACAAAACCCTAAACCCTAAATTCTATGCCCTAAACTCTATACCCTAAACCTTATAATCTAATCAAATATGAATTACAATAATATTCTTGATATAATTAGTATAATATTACAGCTTTATAACCTTAATGCAATATTTATATATATTATTTGCAAACAAAATATTTTTCAAAATTTTTCTCTTAAATATTATTATTAACTTTGTTTTTGATGTTATTACCTTAATTTTTCTCTTAAATTTTTTATAGTATGTTAAAGAAAAAAAGATGTAAGTACGTAAGAGTTTAAGATATGTAAGTATGTATGATTGAATTGAACAATTAAAATACAAGCTTGTCATCGGGCCATGCAATGTAAGTACATAAGAGTTTAAGATGTTCCTACAGCATCAGAAATGTATTGAATTTCTGAGTTTGGTCTCGACACACTTGCAACACCTATTTTTGAAAATTCGACCCACACTTTGCTAGCACTTGGATCCAAAGGCACATGATGGACAACATCAACTGGATCAGTGGAACTTACCGTATCTTCAGCAACTTGGCAACCATAGTTATTGCAATCCATCATGATGCATTTGTTCTTCATTTGTTTGCTTCATGTATTGGCGCTGTTACTTGCACTCTATCCGACACAAATATACAACACACTTATACCACAAAATACCATATAGAGAATGTAAGAAGCTAAGTGTCACTAATTACCTGAGTAGATTTCCCAACTACTCCTCGTGCAGATAAATCCAACAATTCAGTTCTATCATGTGGCCATGCGATCTTTACATTACAAGCATCTCCCATTGTAAACACTTCATCACTTGGTCTCCAAAAATATGCTTGAGGTCTCAACATGATACCAACTATCATAAGCATATCATTTGGACACATCTTTTACCTTAAACCAATCCAAGATCAGACATCTAATTCCTTAGTTGTTAACATCAGTAATTTCCGATCGAGAAGGCATATTAACATATGTTTTCTACCAATAGAAAACTAAGTGTTCAATTATGTTTCTAAAATTATGAAAAATTCAAATAATGTTATGCTTACCTTATTTCCACCTAAGTCACGAATCACATTCTTCAAGTCTTGAACTTCACTATTCAGTTCTTCAAGTCTTGAGTCTCGTGCCTGCATGAACACAAGCTTGGTGGCAGTAAGTCCTCTACCTATCCCTCTGGCTCGACCATGTTTATCTTTACCTAAAACTTAGCTCACATAATTTTATCTTATACTATCAGCTGAGTATAGTCCAGTTCACTATCAATTGATTGTATTTGTTCCTAAAACATATAATCAGGCTTATAAAATATAATTTATATATGTAACTGAATACACCATAAGCAATGTATACTTACGATAATGTTAGAAAATTTAAGTCTGACAGAATTATCATGAGAATGAGTGTGTCTCGCTATCCAGACTTTACTACTATTTATTTTGCTAAGATCTGCCCTTTTTGTTTTCTACAAACAGAAAATCATGGTTATGAGTATTTCTAGAAACAAGATAACATATTTATCATCACATTATTGATCAACATAGACATTCCCACCACTTCATGCGCTAGGCGGAACATTCCTTTCCGAATTGTTGTGTGTGGAATATGATTCCTTTGGTGTGTCCTATATTTGTTACTCCTTTCTGTAATATAATCATGTATTATGAGTTTACCTAATATCCAACAAAATATCCAGATCTATACCCTAAAACCTAAACCCTATGCCTTAAACTATGTACCCTAAACCGTATAATCTAATCAAATATGAATTGCAATAATATTCTTTGTATAATTAGTATAATATTATTCAAAAATATTAATTTCTACTATTTTTCCTGATAATGTATGATATATTACAGTTTTATATCATTAACAAAAGTTACTACTGCATCAGAAATGTATTGAATTTCTGTGTTTAATTCCACACACTTGCAACTCCAATATGATTTTATCAAATGACCATGCTATCTTTATACCTAGAGCTTGCATAAGTGTGAAAACATTTGTAGTAGGCCTCCAAATTCTTGCTTCTAGTTGTATTACACTCTTGATGAGTATAGCTGGTGCATTGGGACTTATTGGGATACGACCAATCTTACATTGTTGTTTAGCTGAATAAAACACCTTCTCTCCTCCAATCACATATTTTGCCTCAATCCAATCCAAGATCTCACATCAAATTCCTTCTCTGCTAACATCAATAATTTCCGATCGAGAATGCATATCAACAGAGGTTTTCTACCAGAAGAAAACTAAGTGTTCAATTATGTTTCTGAAATTATGAAACATTCAAATAAAATTATGCTTACCTTATCAGCTAAGAGCTTCACTCTTTAGTTCTTCAATTCTTGAGTCTCGTGCCTGCATGAACATAAGCTATGTGACAGTAATTCGTCTACCCATCCCTCTTCTCGGCCATGTTTATCTTTAGCTAAAACCTTGCTCACAACATCTTCTCTTATATTATCAGCTGAAGTATAGTCTAATTGACTCTCTATTGATTGTACTTGTTCCTAAAACATATAATAAGGCTCATAACATGTACTAATATATGTTATTAAATATACCATAAGCAACGTATACTTACGATGGTCTTACAAAATTCATGTCTCACAGGCCTACCATAAGAATGAGTATGTCCCGCTATCCAAACTTTACTTATTATTTTGCTAGGATCTGCCCCTTTTGTGTTCTACAAGCAGAACATCATGGTTATGAGTATTTCTAGAAACAAGATACCATATTTATCATCACACAACTGATCAAAATGGACATACTCATCAGTTCATGCGCTATGCGGAAAATTCCCTTATGAATTGTTGTGTGTGGCATCTGATTCCTTTTGCACTATCCTACATTTGTTACTCCTTTCTATAACATCAATCAAGTATTATGAGTTTACCTAATATCCAACAACATGACCAGATCTATACCCTAAACCCTAATGTCTAAACTTATGCCTTAAATTTAATACCCTAAACCCTATAATCTAATCAAATATAAATTACAATAATATTCTTGGTATAATTAGTATCATATTATTCAAAAATATTAATTTATATTATTTAGCCTTATAATATATTATATATTACAGTTATATAACATTAATGCGACATTTATATATATTATTAACAAACAAAATGTTTTTCAAAAATCTTCTTTTAATTATAACTATTAAATTTGTTTTTTGATGTTATGTATGTTTGAATTGTTTATAGTATGTTAAAGAAAAAAAAGATGTAAGTATGTAAGAGTTTAAGATGTAACTATATGTACGATTCAATTGAACAATTAAAATACAAGCTTGTCATTGGGCCACGCAACATTAGTTCCTACTGCATCAGAAATGTATTGAATTTCTGAGTTTGGTCTCCACACACTTGCAACTTCGACCCATACTTTGCTAGCATATGGACCCAAAGGCACATGATGGACAACATCTTCTGGATTAGTGGAACATACCCTACCTTCTGCAACTTAGCAGCTAGAGTTATTACAATCAATCATGATGCATTTTTTCTTCACTCCTTTAATGCGTGTACTGGAGCTGTTACTTGTACTCTATCAGACACAAATATAAAACACAATTATACTACAAAATATACAACATAGATATGTAAGAAGCTAAGTGTCAATAGTTACTTGAGTAGATTTCCCAACTACTCCTCGTGCAGATATATCTAACAATTCAAATATAATTGGTCATGCGATATTTACATTACAAGCAACTCCCATAGTAAACACTTCAGCACTTGATCTCCACAAATATGCTTGAGCTCTTAACATGATACCAACTTTAAGAAGAACATCATTTGGACTCAAAGGAATACCGTTGGTTAGTTCAGTTGGACCACTTGCACACAAAACACATTCAACAACAAGTTCACCTCCAATCCAATAAAAAAAATTGAGTATCCCAAAATGGCAATGCATAGGGTTAGTATTTTTATCAATTATGTAGTTACATATTAAAATACAATCCATATCAAATACCTTATTATTTATGTGTTTGAGGATACTGAATGGTTGTTTGATCTCGTGTCTAATATGATTTTATCACATGACAATACTATCTTTATACCTAGAGCTTGCATAAGTGTGAAAACATTTGTAGTAGGCCTCCGAATTCTCGCTTCTGGTTGCCTTACACTATTGATGAGTATAGGTGCTGGATTAGGACATATTGGGATACGACAAATCTTATTGTTGTTTAGCTGAACAAAATTCCCCTTCTCTTGCAGTCACATCTTATGCCTCAAACCAATCCAAGATCTGAAATATAATTCCCTTGTTGCTAACATTAGTAATTTCTAATCGAGAAGGCATATCAACCAAGGGTTTCTACCAAAAACGAAGTGTTCGGTTATGTTTCTAAAATTATGAAGCATTCAAAAAAATTTATGCTTACCTAATTTCCAGCTAAGTCACGAACTAAATTCTTCAAGTCCAGAACTTCACTCTACAGTTCTTCAATTCTTGAGTCTCGTGCCTACATGAACATAAGCTTGGTGGTAGTAATTCCTCTACCCATCTCTCAGTCTCGGCCATGTTTATCTTTACCTAAAACCTGACTCACAACATCTTCTTTTATATTATCAGCTGAAGTATAGTCCATTTGACTATCATTGATTGTATTTGTTCATGAAACATCTAATCACGCTCATAACATGTACTTTATATATGTATTTGAATACACCATAATCAATGAATACTTACGATGGTCTTAGAAAATTCAGGTCTCACAAGCCTACCATTAGAATGAGTGTGTCCCGCTATCCAGACTTTACTTATATTTATTTTTCCAGGATCTGCACTTCTTTTTCTACAAACAGAACATCATGGCTATGAGTATTTCTAGAAACAAGATACCATACTTATTATCGCACTATTAATCAACATGGACATACTCACCACTTCATGCTTAAGGCGGTACAATCCCTTCCAAATTGTGGTCTGTGGAATCTGATTCCTTTGCAGTGTCCTATACTTGTTACTCCTTTCGTGTAACATCAATCAAGTATTATGAATTTACCTAATATCTAACTCTATACCCTAAACCCTTTGCCCTAAACTCTATACCATAAACCCTATTATCTAATGAAATATGAATTACAATAATATTCTTGGTATAATTAGTATAATATGATTTAAAAATATTAATTTATATTATTTTACCTTATAATATATGATATATTACTATTTTATACCATTAATGCAATATTTATATATATATTCGCAAAAAATGTTTCTCAAAGATTTTTCTCTTCAATATTACTATTAACTTTTTTTTATGTTATGTACGTTTGAATTGTTTATAGTATGCTAAAGAAAAAAAGATGTAAGCATGTAAGAGTTTAAGATGTAAGTATGTACGATTCAAGCTTGTCATTGGGCCACACAATAGTAGTTCCTACTGCATTAGAAAAGTATTGAATTTCTGATTTTGGTCTCCACACACTTGCAACTCTTGTTTTTGAAACTTCGACCCATACTTTGCTAGCATTTGGACCCAAAGGCACATGGTGGACAACATCTTCTGGATCAGTCGAACATACCCTACCTTCTGCAACTTGGCGACCAGAGTTATTGCAATCAATCATGATGCATTTCTTCTTCACTCCTTTGATGTGTGTACTGGCGCTGTTACTTGCACTATATCAGACACAAATATAAAACACAATTATACAACAAAATATACAACATAGATAATGTAAGAAGCTAAATGTCAATAATTACGTGAGTAGATTTTCCAACTACTCCTCGTGCAGATATTTCCAACAATTCAAATAGATCTGTTCATGCGATCTTTACACTGTAAGCATCTCCCGTTCTAAACACTTCAACATTTGGTCTCCACAAATATGCTTGAGGTCTTAACACGATACCAACTTTTAGAAGAATATCATTTGGACCAAATGAAATATCGTTGGTTAGTTCAGTTGGATCACTTGAACACAAAACACCGTCAGCTACAAGTTCACCTACAATTCAATAAAAAATTGAGCATCTTTCCTGTGCAAGATCAATAGTATCCTAAAATGGCAATGCATATGGTTAGTATTTTTTGTCACTTATGTAGTTACATATTAAGATACAATATATATCAAATACTTTATTATCATATGTGTTTTGCTTCTGGTTTTATTACACTCTTGATGAGTATAGCTGCTGCATTAGGACCTGTTGGAATACGAACAATCTTGTATTGTTGTTTAGCAGAACCAAATTCCTCTTCTCCAAAAATCACATTTTTTGCCTCAAACCAATCCAAGATCTGACATATAATTCCTTCGTTGCTAACATTAGTAATTTACGATCGAGAAGGCATATCAACAGAAGAAAACTAAGTGTTCAGTTATGCTTCTAAAGTTATGAAACATTCAAATAAAGTTATGCTTACCTTATTTCCAGCTAAGTCATGAACCACATTCTTCAAGTTCTGAACTTCACTATAATATTCTTCAACTCTTGAGTCTCATGCCTGCATGAAGATAAGCTTTATTGCAGTAATACGTCTACCCATCCCTTTGACTCGGCCATGATTATCTTTACATAAACCTTGGCTCACATAATCTTCTGTCATATTATCAGCTGAAGTATAGTCCATATGACTATCAATTATTTGTATTTGTTCCTAAAACATATAATCAGGCTCATAACATATACTTTATATATGTGATGGTGTTAGAAAATTTAGGTCTAATAGGCGAACCATCAGAATGAGTGTGTCCTGCTATCTAGACTTTACTTCTATTTATTTTGCTAGGATATACCCTTTTTGTTTTCTACAAATAGAACATCATGGTTATGAGTATTCCTAGAAACAAGATACCATATTTGTCATCACAATATTGATCAACATTGACATACTCACCACTTAATGCGCTAGGAGGAACAGTCCCTTCCAAATTGTTGTGTGTGGAATCTGATTCCTTTGTAGTGTCCTATATTTGTTACTCATTTCTCTAACATAATCATGTATTATGAGTTTAACTTATATCCAACAAAATATCCAATGTTGAAATGTAGCAGGTGCATTACAAAGACCAAATGACATTCTCCTATATGCAAATGTGCCGTAAGGGCAAGTGAAGGTTGTCTTTTCCTGATCATTTAGATGTATAGTGATATGGAAAAATCCACTATATCCATCAAGGAAACAGTAATACGAGTGATTAGCCAACCTTTCTAGCATCTGGTCGATGAAAGGTAAAGGATAATGATCTTTCCTAGATGCAGAATTCAATTTCCTAAAATCAATGCACATCCTATGCCCTGTAACACTTCTAGTTGGAATCAAATCATTGTAATGACAGTGACCCCTCCCTTTTTAGGCACACAATGCACATGAGATACCTATTTGCTATCCGAAATAGGGTATATTATATCAGCATCTAACAGTTTCAAAATTTCCTTTTTAACAACCTCCTTCAAATTCGGATTTAATCTCCTTTGAGGTTCATTGCTAGAGTAAGATTCATTTTCAAGGTGAATTCTATGTGTGCACAAGTCAGGGAAGATCCCTCTAATGTCAGACAGTGAATATCCTAGGGCTTTTCTAAATCGTCTTAATTCAGAAAGCAACATATCTAACTCATCATCAGTCAATGCATTATTCACTATTACTGGATAAGTTGAGTTAGATCCAAGAAATGCGTACCTGAGCCCGGAGGGGAGCGGTTTGAGTTTTACTTTTGGTGATTTGAGCTCCGACCAGTCGTCATCGGTCTGACACTCGACCTTGGTGTGGTCGAGTGTTGTGGTCGAGCATTGATTTTCTGAGGCCAAATCGGGATACTCGGGCTCTGCTTGCTCGAGTGTTGAGGTCGAGTGTAATGTTTCGAACTGTTTTTCACTTTTCAGTGATTTGCAAGAGTCCAACAAGCCTTTGTAGACCTCAGTTTCTTCGTATATGTATCCATCACAACCGTCTTTTATCAGAGCAGTACCAAGGTGATCTTTTTCTATCAATTCCCCAAACAAATCCTTTGAGAGATCATCTATTTCTTGTACCACGAACAGCTGACCCTCAATGGTCGGTTTTCTCATTATGTCACTGATGCTGAAAGTCATCTTGAAATCTTTTCCCATATTGAGTTCAATCTCTCCTTTTGGCACATTGATCACAGCTCCTGCAGTGGCTAAGAAAGGCCTACCAAATAACAAGGGGTCCTTTGGTTCTTCTCCCATATCTAGAACAACGAAATCCGTGGGGATTTCTACTCCTCCAACCCGAACTGGTAAGTCTTCCAGAATTCCATGTGGAATCCTAACCGATCTGTCAGCTAGTACCAAGGATATCTTACAAGACTTGTATTTATCGAACCCTAATCTTTTGGCGACTGTTAAAGGCATCAGGCTGATCGATGCCCCTAAATCACACAAGCAACTCCTGAATGTGAGAGGTCCCAGCGAGCATGGGATTGTGAATGTTCCTGGATCATCAAGCTTCTTAGGCACAACTTTCCTTTGTATAATAGCACTGACCTCATGTGTTAGCATAACCATCCCTTCAACTTCTTGTGTCCTATCTTTGACTGCATCCTTCAAAAACTTTTGATAAGGGGGCATTAGGATAAAGGCATCCAGAATTGGTATTTTTACTTCAACATCCCTCATCTGTTTTTCAAAGAGAGCTTTGTACTTGTCTGCAACATCCTTTTTGAATCTCTGTGGGAAAGGAAGCTGTGGTTTGGAAGGAGGTGGAGCGAACGGTTTTGGGTCTTTATGTACGTCCATTGTGTTTTTGGGCTGGGGTTCTGACACTCGAGCAGGTGGTGCTCGAGCGTCTTGGTCGCGTGTCAGAGATTTCAGCTTTTCTGTGCTGATTTTTGTCTGTTCTTTGACCAAATCATCCTCCCCTTCCTGAAGGACACTGTCCTCAGTGTTCTCTGTCGTTTCAGCACGGACATCAATTCACGGCCACTACGGAGTGTAATGGCGTTGGCGTGATACTCGTTAGGGTTTTGAACAGCTTTTCCAAGTAGTTGTCTAGTTTTTTTTACAGTTGACGAGGATCCTTGCCGTGCATTAAGAGTCTCAAACTTGCAGTTGAGGTCATTAAGAGTCTCAAACTTGCAGTTGAGGTCATTATGTGAAGCATCGATTTTAGTGTGTACCTCAGCAAATTTCCTTGTTAATTCGGAAGCAGTGGCTGTTTGTCCCTTTAGTATCTGCTGCAAGATGTCCATCACTTCAGGTGTGTGTTGTGGTGGTGGTGGTTCGTATCCAGGTGGGGGTTGGTGGTGTGTTTGCTGGTACTGTTGTTTAGGTATAAATGGTTTGGGTTGTGGTTGTAGGTGAGGTTTGGGCGGGTACACCTGATCGTTGGGTTTGCTACATTTGTGTTTCTGTAGGAGAGGTTAGGGTTGGGTTTGTAGCTGTTGTATTGTCTGTAATTGTTGCTTTGATTCTACACGAAACTGACCTCTTCAACTTCATCATCGTCTTCTTCAACCCGTTCTGATTCACCTGCATAGTGTACTTGCTTATGGTGAGCTGAGAGTAACTTGTCCAGTTTGTCTTGTATGGCTTTGAGCTCTTTTCTACTAACCATATCTGAATCTGTTGTGCCTCTAGGAGTTCGATCATAATATTCACTGTATTGGCCATCTGCTTGAGCTATATTCTCAACTAATTCCCATCCATCATCGACATCCTTATTCAGAAAATTCCCATTGCTGGCTGTGTCGAGCAACATACGTATCTTGGGAATGACGCCTCTGTAGAGAGTGCTGAGAAGAGACTCAGTAGTGAACCCATGATGAGGACATTGTGATTGGTACATCTTGAATCATTCCCAAGCCTCAGAGAATGTCTCAGAATGGTTTCAAAGTTCTGTGATTGGTACATCTAGAATGTCTTAAAATTGCGAAGTTTCGCAGTTCTGGAGTTGGAAAAGAATTTGCCTAGAAACGCTTGTTTGCAGGCATCCCAAGATGTAGTAGACCCTTGTGGCAAGTGTTTTTCCCATAGGTGTGATTTGTCTCCAAGAGAGAAAGGAAACAGTCGCAATTTCAGAGCATCCTCACTAACCCCATTTATCTTTGTCAAACTGGTTAGTCTTTCAAACTCATCAAGATGATCCAACGGATCCTCAGAAGGTAAACCATGAAATTTATTGTTCTGTACCATGGAGATCATACCACTCTTAATCTCAAAGTTGTTGTTGGCGATGGCTGGTGGAACAATTCCATGGCGTTGAGTGTGAATACTGGGAGCATCACCGGCACCAATGTGTCTAACTTTCCTAGGACGCTTTCCTAGTTCAGTAGCTTGTACTTGTTCTTCCATGTTCACCTGATCCATGTATTCTTCGTTCAATCTGTTCCGTTGTTCTCGTAAGTATTCACGAGGCAAACGGTCTATTCTGTCAGAGTATAGTATGAGATCTTCACTACCACGGGATCTGGTATTCATGCAAGTGGTTTTTGTTGTCTGAAATAACACTCGAGCAGGTGTTGCTTGAGTATGCTGATCGAGTGTTTCTGGGGTCTGATCGAGCTTCCTGGAAACAGAAGAAAGATCAAGGAGCTCGAGCTTAGTTGGTCGAGCTTGTTGATCGAGTGTTCCTGAAAGCAGACAAAAACCAGAAACGAGATTAGAATATTGTAGTAAAACTTAGTCTCAGGAAAGTGATATTCCTAATTGTAGCTAACTATAACCTAGTTGGCAACAGCACCAATTTGATAGACAGGATTTTACGGTGTTTTCTCAAATACCCTACTGTTTATGTAATCAATTGCAGGACAGTATGGTGTCAATCTACTGGGAGAGTAACTAGCAATGAAGATGTAATCTACTTATCCTAATCTAAGCCAGATTCGATTTAGTGAGCAGTTGTCTAAACTAGGTGAAAATGAAATACTTAAAACAAAGTGCTAGAAACGAGACATGAAAATAGAATGTAAAAACAGAGCATTAAAAATAAAGCAATAGCAAAACAGAATGAAGTGCAAAACCGAATCTCAACCTAAAAGCAGAGTATTAAAATTCACGAAAATTCAATAGAGGAAAAGGGGTTCTCGAGGTTAAGGATCAATGATTAAGGTATTCCTAGGGGTTCCAGACTTGTTTATCATCCTATTTAGATGACCTCTAAGCAAAGAATCACAAAGTACTCACATTCACTCTCGCACAATGGGACCTCTCTTGAAAGACAACCTGACTTGGCTCTCGCCCAACGATTGGAAGTTCAAGAGGCTTTAAGAATGGAGCTTACAGAGCCTAATAACACCCTAGACAATCAATCTCTTGAGCTAGGAGATGTTATCTCAACTTAACCATGTTCAAGTGATTCCCCAAACGCCTCTCGGGTGGGGGGGGGGATTCACCAAGAGATCGAATCTCAATTGATCAGAAAGAAACAAGCATTAAGAACACTTAAATTAAAGAGATCTAAGACCTAAATCAAACATAAACAAATATGGAAATCCCTGAGTTTTCCCTTAATCTCACCATTTCCTCAAGAACCCTAGACTAACTTACTCAGAATTCATGAAGAAAAGTATAGACTTAGAATCGAGATTTGCTTTAAAAGAGAGAGAAGTCGAGATTTGCTAGAAAAGATTGAATATTAAAACTGGAAATTCTAGTACAATTTATAGATCAACAAAAGATCTTAAGTCTTAAAAAAAAAAAAAATTACTTAAAGAGAAAAAGGGAAAATTCCCTAGAAAGAAAAATGGGAAATTCCTTGAAAAGTGAAAAGGAAATTTCCTTAAGAAAACAAAAATGGAAAAAGGCCTAGTTGGGGTTTTGCCTTTTCACATAAAGGGGTACCATTGGGCCCTTTCTACAAAAAGCCCAAAAGAAAAGTCAACTCTGTCGAAAGTCAATGTTCTGGTCCGAAAATCCACTCGACCAAGTGTGGTCGAGTGTCATGCTCGAGTGTCATAGAGATATGCCAAATCTTCTAGATCACATCCTGAACTTTAACTCTAGGCCAGCCGATTTTCCATTGGTCTTCTTGGTGTCCGAAATTCTTCATGATAAGCTCCAAAAAGTGCCTAAAAATACCCTTTATGAAATGTGTGCAATGCCCAACACTAAGTATGGAAATTATGCCTAAAAGAACCTAAAACAATGATAATAATGCAAGTATGAATGCAAAACATGCTAAATAATGGCCCTAAAATGTGGTAAAATGCAGACACATCAGTGGCCACCATATGCGAATCCATGACAATGTCCCAATATCCCTCTAACTTCCTCTTCTGACACACACCGCCTAAAAAACCCATCAGTTCCCTTCTAATAGAGAAACGGTTCATCACAAAAATATTCCTTGAAAATCTTGAAGAATTTCTTTCATTGGTAGGAATTCAAAGTCTTAGGGAGTACTCCAACTACTAAGAAGTTCACTAGATCAGCGTACCATGATAAGTTTTTTCAAACAAGTTTTGATTCAGCCAAAAAATTCTCATCTGCCTGGTGAGTGGACGCTCGACCTTGTGGTGGTCGAGCGTCTTGGTCGAGTGTCTGACAGAGAAACTCAAAAGTTACTCTTCTGACATATCATCATCTATTGGCATATACCCTTTCACTTGCATCCTAGATAGGTGATCTGCAACTTTATTTTCTACCCCAGGTTTGTCTACCACTTCCATATCAAATTCCTGCATCAGTAAGATCCATTTAAGCAACCTAGGTTTAACATCTTTCTTCTTCATTAAGTACCTCAGAAATGTATGATCTGTATGCACTACAACTTTTGACCCAACCAAATAAGATCTGAACTTCTCAAAGGCAAACACCACGACAAGTAATTCCTTCTCTGTCGTGTCATACTTAACTTGCGCAGCGTCCAGTGTTCTGCTAGCATAATATATAATATTGAGCTTTTTATCCTTCTTTTGCCCCATGACTGCTCTAACAGCATGGTCGCTAGCATCAAACATTATCTCAAACTGATGAGGCCAATCTGGTGCTTGAACAATAGGTGCTGTCACTAAGGCTTCTTTAAGCTCCAGAAAGGCCTTAAGACACTCCTCATCAAAAATGAACTCAATTTCCTTATAGAGGAGACGAGTTAAAGGTCTAGTTGTCTTTGAAAATCCTTAATAAAGCGTCTATAGAACCCCGCATGTCCCAAGAAACCCCTTACATTCTTAACTGTTCTGGGAGGCTCCAGCTGAACATCTGACATTCTATCTTGGCTTTATCAACCTCGATGTCTTTCTCTGAGATCTTATGACCCAAGACAATACTCTCTCGCACCATGAAGTGAAACTTTTTCCAATTGAGCACAAGATCTGTTTCAACGCACCTAGATAAAACCCTGCACAATTTTGATAAAGAAGAGGAGAAAGAAGAGCCATAGACAAAAAAATCATCCACGAATACCTCAAACATCTCCTCAATCAGATACGAGAATATCTAAGTTAAGCAACATTGAAAAGTGGCGGGAGCATTACACAACCCGAATGACATTCTCCTATATGGAAATGTGCCATAAGAGCAAGTAAAAGTCGTTTTCTCTTGATCATTGGGATGTATAGGGATTTGAAAGAACTTACTATATCCATAAAGGAAGCAATAATATGAGTGATGAACCAGCCTCTCCAACATTTGATCAATGAAAGGTAAAGGATAGTGATCTTTCGTAGATGCATAATTCAACTTCCTAAAGTCTATACACATCCTATGCCATGTGACAATCCTAGTGGAAATTAAATCATCATTCTCATTCCTAACAACAATGATTCCTCCCTTCTTGGGTACACAATGTACAGGGGAGACCCATTTAATATCTGGTATTGTGTAAATAATATTAGCATCTAAATTTTAAAATTTCCTTCTTAATAACCTTTTTCAGATTTGGGTTTAATCTCCTTTGAGGCTCTCTGCTAGAAAAAAGATTCATTATCAAGGTGATTTCGATGAGTACACAAATCAGGTGAAATTCCTCTAATGTCGGAGAAGGATTATCCTAAAGCCTTCCTAAACCGTTTCAATTCAACAAGTAGAATACTTAACTCATCATCATCAAATCATGACACTCGAGCTGCTCCTGGTCAAGCAAGTTGCTCGAGCGTGGGCAGTCTGTGGTAAAGTCAGGACGCTCGAGCAAGCTGTGGTCGAGCGTCATGGTCGAGTGGGCAGTCCCAAATACACTTACCCCCTTTAAAGTCCTATTAGAGTCCAACAACTTCTGGTAACCCTCTGTTTCCAAATGAATGTACCCATCATTACAATATTCCGTCAAAGCAGTGCAAAGCTGATCTCTTTCCACTAATTCCTCATATATTTGTTCAGATAGATAATCTATTTCTTTGACTACAAACAGCTGAACCTTAATAGTCGGTTTCCTGATCACATCACTAATTTTGAAAGTCATTTTGAAGTCTTTTCCCAAGTTCAGTTCGATCTCCCCTTTCGGTACATTTATTACTGGTCATGTTGTGGACAAGAATGGTTTTCCAAACAATAGAGGGTCTTTGGGTTCTTCTCCCATATAGAGAACCACAAAGTTTGTTGGGATTTCCACTCCTTTAACTTGAACCGGTAAATCTTCTAAAATGCCATGCAGAATCCTTACTGATCTATCAGCTAAGACCAAAGAGATCTTACCAGAGTTATACTTATCAAACCCCAAACGTTTGGCAACCGAGAGTGGCATCAAACAAATCGATGCCCCTAGATCACATAAACAGTTCCTGAATGTGAGGGGATCTAAGGAGCATGGGATTGTGAATGTCCTTGGATAATCAAGCTTCTTAGGTATGACTTTCCTCTGTATAATAGCACTGACCTCATGTGTAAGTACAACCATCCCCTCAACCTCTTGTGTTCTTTGTTTGACTGCATCTTTAAAAAACTTCTGGTAAGGAGACATTAACATGAAGTCATCCAATATTGGTATTTTCACCTCAATATCTTTCATCTGTTTCTCAAAGAGAGGCTTATACTTTTCTGCAACATTTTTCTTAAATTTCTATGGGAAAGGAAGTTGAGGTTTGAAAGGGGGTGGAGCAAATGACTTTGGCTCTTTCTGAAAATCACACCATTTTTGAGTCTCGGGGAGTGACGCTCGACCTTGCGGTGGTCGAGCGTCAATAGATGAGGCAATTGCGTGCTGAATTATGTCTGGTCTTCGACCAAACTATCCTCCCCAACCTAAATGACACTGTCCTCAGTGTCACTTGCATCCTCAGCACAGATCAATAACTCACGGCCGCTACGGAGTGTAATGGCGTTGGCGTGATATTCTTTGGGGTTCTAAACATATTTCCCAGGTAGTTGCCCAGTGGTTTTCACAGTAGATAATGAGCTATGCTGATTCTCCACATACTTAAGTCGGACATTGAGAGTCTCAAACTTGCAGTAGAGGTCATTATGGGAAGCATCAATTTTAGTGTGTACCTCAGCAAATTTCCTAGTTAATTCAAAAGTTGTAGCAGTCTGGCTCTTAAGGATTTGCTGTAAAATGTCTATAACCTCGAGGGTTTGTTGGGGTTGGGCAAATGTTTGGCTTTCATACCAAGGTGGTATGGAAGGAGGGTGTTGGTAATTTTGCTGATACTGCTGTTTAGGGACAAACGGTTTAGATGGGGGTTAGTTATGCGGTTTTGGGGGATATATTAGATCTTGGGGATTAGCCACAATGGTATTCTTGTAGGAGGGATTAAGGTTTAGTTTGTAGCTGTTGTAAGGCTTGTAACATCTACCTTGATTCTGCACAAAACTGACCTCCTCTACTTGATCTTCATTCTCAACAATCTGTTCTACATCACACACATGATGAACCTGTTTGTGATGAACTGAAAGCAACCTATCCAGCTTGTCTTGAATCGCCTTGAGCTCCTTCCTACTTACCATATCAGGATCATTTGTACCCAGAGTTATTTGATCATAGTCCTTCGATGTACTGCCCATCTGCTTGGGCCAAATTCTCAACAAGTTCCCAACCATCATCCACATCCTTGTTCATAAATTTTTTTGTGCTTGTTGTATCTAACAACATGCGAATCTTGGGAAGAACACCCCCTGTAAAGAGTACTAAGGATTGACTCGGTACTGAACCCATGGTGAGGGCATTGAGACTGATACATTTTGAACCGTTCTAATGCCTCAGAGAATGTCTCAGAATTGGTTTGCTTGAAAGCGGAGATGGAATTGCGAAGTTTTGTGGTTCTGGAATTTGAGAAGAATTTGCCAAGAAAAGAATACTTGCAAGCGTCCCAAGATGTAATAGACCCTTGAGGCAAGTGTTTTCTCATAGGTGAGCCTTGTTTCCAAGAGAGAAAGGAAACAACCTCAACTCCAAAGCGTCTTCACTAACCCCATAAATCTTGGGTCAAACTGGTTAGTCCTCTCAAACTCATCAAGATGGTCTAATGGATCCTCGGATGGCAGGCCATGAAATTTACTATTCTATACCATGGATATCATACCACTCTTAATCTCAAAGTTGTTATTGGCATTGCCAGGTGGAACGATTCCATGGCCCTTAGTATGAATGCGTGGAGCATAACCAACTCCAATGTGTCGTGGGGCGCCTAGTACAAGACCCTTGCTCAGTAGCTTTTGGCCGGTTTTCGATCTCAACCTGATCGTAAAGATCCTTGTTTAATCGATTCTGCTGCGCCCGTAAATATTCACGAGGTAACCAATGTATGTTGTTCAAGTATGGGGAAGAGATTTTCACTACCTTTGGATCTGGTCTGCATACAAATGTAATCTGACAGCAAATATGGACACTCGACCAAGTTGTGGTCGAGCGAGCTGGTAGAGCATGCTGGGTGACAGAGTAGAACACAACGCTCGAGCTGTGTGGTGGACGAGCGTCATGGTCGAATGTGCCTGCGAAACAGCCAAAACCCATAAACAATATATAAAGAACACGACAACCAGAACACACACTGAAACTTGGTCCTCATGGAAAGCGGAGAACTCTAATTGTAGCTAGCTAGAACCCATTTGGCAACGACGCCAATTTGATAACAGTCGTTTTTACTATCAAATAAACCTACTGCTATATTCGATCAAGGTAGTACAATAAGGTGTCAATCCAACTGGGCAAGAAACTAGCAATCAGAACACAATCAACTCAACCTAATACAAGTCAATCATCATTAAGGGATATGTTTCAGTGCAAATTAGACTTGGTAAAAAGAGCATAAAAAACAGAGCATAAAACAAAGCATAAAACAAAGCATAAAAATAGAGCATGAAAACATGCATAAAAAATAGAGTATGGATCAAAACAGAGTTTGTAGATCAAAAGCAGAGCGCAAATAAAATCACTTAACAAAGAAAGAAAATGGGTTCTTGAGGGCCAGGGGATAATGATCAAGGCATCACTAGAGGTTCCAGACTTGCTTATCAACCTATTTAGATGACCTCTATGCAAGGGATTAAAACAATCACATTCATTCTCATGCAATGAGACTCATCTTAAATTACAACCAGGACTCATAACCGGATTAATAGCATAAGAGGCATTAAATCCAGACCTAGAACATCCTAATAACTTAAGCTCTTTCAAGGGACCCTAGACTCTTCAGCTAGGAAATGTTATCTCAACTTAAGCACTTTCAAGAATTTTCACAAACACCTTGTGGGTGGGAAACACCAAAAACTCAGATTTCAATTGGTCAAAGAGAAATAGGGATTGTGCTCACTTAAATTGAAGAGATCTAAGCCTGTTCAACTCTAAATAAGTATGGAAATCTCTAGATCTACCCTAATCTCACAATTTCCTCAAGAACCCTAATGTATCTACTCAAACTTTATGAAAAAAAAAACATAAACCCAAAATTTGAAATGGTTAACATCAAAAGAAAGATCAGAATAAGATGAACAACAATGATTAAAAGCATAAATTCAAATAAGCAAAGGATCAACAAGGATCTAAGATTCAAAGTGAGAAATTACAAGAGAAAAGTGGAAAAGTGCTTTTTGATTAAAAGAAAGGCTAAAACGTGTTGTCTTTGCTTAATTACATTATGAGGTATATATACTCCAACAACTAAAAGACCCTAAATAGTCAACTCTAGAAAAAGTCAACGTCTTTTGTGGATGAAAGGCACTCGACCAAGTGGTGGTCGAGCGTCTCGATTTCATGCAAAATCTTTTAGATCATGTCTTGAACTTTGCCCCTTAATCGATCAATTCATCCATGAGTCTTCTTGTAGTCCATAATTCTCCATAATAAGCTCTTGAAGTACCTAAAATCCACCCTTATGCAATGTATGCAATGCTTGACACCAAATACGCATAATGAACTTAAAAGACCATAAAATGATAATATAACTGTAAATATGAATGCAAAATATGCTAGATGACGCCCCTAAAATGCGTTAAAATGCAGACACATCACTCTTTTTGTGTAACATGAATTAAGTATTATGAATTTACCTAATATCCAACTCCATACCTTAAACCTATGCCCTAAACTCTATATCCTAAACCCTATTATCTAATGAAATATAAATTACAATAATATTCTTGGTATAATTAGTATAATATGATTTAAAAATATTAATTTATATTATGTTTCCTTATGATATATGATATATTACAGTTTTATAACATTAGTGCAATATTTACATATATTCGCAAACAAAATGTTTCTCAAACATTTTTCTTCTATATTACTATTAACTTTGTTTTGAGTGCGAATTGTTATAGTATGTTAAAGAAAAAAGATGTATATGTAAGAGTTTAAAATATAAGTATGTACGATTCAGTTGAACAATTAAAATACAAGCTTGTCATTGGGCCACACAATAGTAGTTCCTACTACATCAGAAATGTATTGAATTTCTTATTTTGGTCTCCACACACTTGCAACACCTATTTATGAAAATTCGACCCATTGCTAGAATTTGGACCCAAAGACATATGATGGATAACATTATCTAGATCACTGGAACATACCATACCTTCTGCAACATGGCAACAAGTTGCATTTCTTCTTCACTCATTTGCTGCATGTACTTGCGCTGTTATTTGCACTCTATCAGACACAAATAAACAACACAATTATAACACAAAATATACAACACAGAGAATGTAAGAAGCTAAGTGTTAGTAGTTACATGAGTAGATTTCCCAACTACTCCTCGTGCAGATATATCCAATAATTCAATTCTATCAACTAGCCATGCGATCCTTACATTACAAGCATCTCCCATTGTAATTACTTCAGCTTTTGGTCTCCACAAATATGCTTGAGGTCTTAACACGACCAACTTTCAGAAGAACAACATTTGGACCCAATGGAATACCGTTGGTTAGTTCAATTGGAACCAATGGAATACCGTTGGTTAGTTCACTTGAACACAAAACACTTTCAATTACAAGTTTACCCCCAATCCAAATACAAATTGAGCATATTTATTTTGTAAGATCAGCAATGCATATGGTCAGTATTTTTTTTAATCAATTATGTAGTTACATATTAAAACACAGTCAAAATCAAATGCCTTGTTATCATATGTGTTTGAGGAAACCGGATGGTTTTTCGATCTCGTGTGCAATATGATTTTATCAGATGACCATACTATCTTTATACCCAGAGCTTGCATAGGTGTGAAAACATATGTAGTAAGCCTCCAAAGTCTCGCTTCTGGTAGCATTACACTATTGATGAGTATAGCTGCTGCATTAGAACCTATTTTTGATACGAGCAATCTTATATTGTTGTTTAGCAGAAGAAAATTCCCCTTCTCTTATAATCACATCTTTTGTCTCAAACAAATCCAAGTTCTCACATCTAATTCCTTCTTTGCTAACATCAATAATTTCTGATCGAGAACACATACCAATAGAGGTTTTCTACCGAAAGAAAAATAAGTGTTCAGTTATGTTTCTAATATTATAAAACATTGAAATAAACTATATTCTTCAAGTCCTGAACTTCACTCTTCAGTTATTCAATTCTTGAGTCTCGTGCCTACATGAACATAACTTAGTGGCAGTAATTCCTCTACCCATCCC
The DNA here is from genome assembly GCA_023374145.1 of Lepidium sativum. NCBI lineage: Eukaryota > Viridiplantae > Streptophyta > Magnoliopsida > Brassicales > Brassicaceae > Lepidium > Lepidium sativum. Next base: position 24,819 of record JAKUCM010004011.1, read on the forward strand.
TCTGTCTCGGCCATGTCTATCTTCACTTAAAACCTGGCTCACAACATCTTCTCATATATTATCTGCTGAAGTATAGTTCACTTGACTGTCAATTGATTGTATTTGTTCATGAAACATTTAATCAGACTAGTAACATGTATTTTATATATGTAATTGAATGCACCATAAGTAATGTATACTTACGATGGTCATAGAAAATTCAGGTAACACAAGCCTTCCAATAGATGGAGTGTGTCCCGCTATCCAGACTTACTAATATTTATTTGGCTAGAATCAACATTTTTGTTCTACATAAAGAACATCATGGTTATGATTTTATTTCTAGGAACAAGATACCATAATTTTCATCACACTATTGATCAACATGGACATACACACCACATAATGCGCAAGGTGGTACATTCCCTTCCGAATTGTTGTCTGTGGAATCTGATTCCTTTATGTGTCCTATACTTGTTACTCCTTTCGTGTAACATCAATCAAGTATTACGAATTTACCTAATATCAAGTTTTATACCCTAAACTCTAAACCCTATGTCCTAAACTCTATATCCTAAACCTTATAATCTAATGATATATGAATTACAATAATATTCTTGGTATAATTAGTATAATATGATTCAAAAATATTAATTTATATTATTTTTTCTTATAATATATGATATATAACAGTTTTATAACATCAATGCAATATATATATATATTATTCAAAAACAAAATGTTTTTCAAATATTTTCTCTTAAATATTACTATTAACTTTGTTCTTCATGTTATTTATGTTAGAATTGCTTATAGTATGTTAAAGAAAAAAACATGTAAGTATGTAATAGTTTAAGATGTAAGTATGTACGATTCAATTCATAATTAAAATACAAGCTTGTCATTGGACCACGCAACAATAGTTCCTATTGCATCATAAATGTATTGAATTTCGGAGTTTGGTCTCCACGCACTTGCAATACCTATTTTTGACAATTCGATCCATATTTTCTAGCATTTGGACCCAAAGGCACATGATGGGCAACATCTTCTAGATCACTGGAACATACCATACCTTCTGCAACATGGCGACAAGAGTTATTGTAATCCATCATGATGAATTATTTTTCACTCCTTTGCTACCTGTACTAACGCTATTACTTGCACTAAATCAAACAAAAATATAAAACACAATTATAGGGTGAGTATTTTTTGGGATACAACCAATCTTATATTGTTGTTTAGCAGAACAAAATTCCATATCTCCTACAATCACATCTTTTGCATAAAACAAATCCAAGATTTGACATCAAATTCCTTCTTTGCTAACATCATTAATTTCCGATTGAGAACGCATACCAACAGAGGTTTTCTACCCAATGAAAACTACGTGTTCAGTTATGTTTCTAAAATTATGAAACATTCAAATAAAGTTATGCTTACCTAATTTCCAGCTAAGTCACGAACTATATTCTTCAAGTCGTGAACTTCACTATTTAGTTCTTCAATACTTGAGTCGCATGCCTGCATGAACATAACTTGGTGGCAGTAATTCCTCTACCCATCCCTCTGTCTCGACCATGTCTATCTTTACCTAAAACTTGGCTCGCAATATCTTCTCTTATATTATCAGCTTAAGTATAGTTCATTTGACTATCAATTAATTGTATTTGTTCATGAAACATATAATCAGGTTCATAACATGTACATTATATATGTAGTTGAATACACCATAAGCAATGTATACTTACGATGGTCTTAGAAAATTCAGGTCTCACAAGCCTACCAATAGATTATTTATTCATTTTTATAGGATTGACACCTTTTTTCTACAAAGAGAACATCATGGTTATAATTTTATTTATAGAAAGAAGATACCCCACTTATCATCACACTATTGATCAACATGGACATACTCACCACTTCATGTGCAAGGCGATACATTCCCTTCCGAATTGTTGTCTGTGGAATATGATTCCTTTACAGTGTCCTATTCTTGTTACTACTTTTGTGCAACATCAATCAAGTATTAGGAATTTACCTAATATCCAACTTCATACCCTAAACCCTAAACCCTAAACCCTATGCCCTAAACTCTATACCATAAATCCTATTATCTAATGAAATATGAATTACAATAACATTCTTGGTATAATTAGTATAATATGATTCAAAAATATTAATTTATATTATTGTTCCTTATAATATATTATATATTACAGTTTTATAACATCAATGCAAATGTATTATTCGCAAACAAAATGGTTTCAAACATTTTCTCTTAATTATTACTATTAACTTTGTTTTTGATGTTATGTATGTTTGAATTGTTTATAGTATGTTTAAGAAAAAAATGATGTAAGTATGTAATAGTTTAAGATGTAAGTATGTACGATTCAATTCACAATTAAAATACAAGCTTGTCATTGGGCCACATAATAGTAGTTCCTATTGCATCATAAATGTATTGAATTTATGAGTTTAGTCTCCACGCACTTGCAACACCTATTTCTGAAAATTTGACCCATATTTTCTAGCATTTGGACCCAAATGCACATGATGGACAACATCTTCTAGATTACTGGAACATGCCATACCTTCTGCACCATGGCGACAAGAGTTATTGTAATCCATCATGATGGATTTCGTCTTCACTCCTTTGCTGCATGTACTGGCCCTGTTACTTGCACTTTATCAAACACAAATATACAACACAATTATACCACAAAATATACAACATAGAGAATGTAAGAAGCTAAGTGATAGTAGTTACTTGTGTAGATATCCAAACTACTCCCCGTGCAGATATATCCAACAATTCAAGTCTATCAACTAGCCATGCGATCTTTACATTACAAGCATCTCCCATTGTAAATACTTCAGCTTTTGGTCTCCACAAATGTGCTCGAGGTCTTAACACGATACCAACTTTCAGAAGAACAATATTTGGACCCAATGGAATACCGTTGGTTAGTTCAATTGGATCACTTGAACACAAAACACCCTCAATTACAAGTTCACTTCCAATCCAATAAAAATTAAGCATCCTTCCTGTGTAAGTTCAGCAATGCATAGGGTTAGTATTTTTTTTCTCAATTATGTAGTTTCATATTAAAACAAAGTCATAATCAAATGCCTTATTATCATATGTGTTTGAGGAGTCCGGATGGTTGTTCAATCTCGTGTCCAATATGATTTTATGAGATGACCATGCTATCTTTATACCTAGAGCTTGTTTAAGTGTGAAAACATATGTAGTAGGCCTCCAAATACTCGCTTCAGGTTTTATTACACTCTTGATGAGAATAGCTGCTGCATTAGAACCAATTGGGATACGACCAATCTTATATTGTTGTTTAGCAGAAAAAAAATTCCATTTCTCCTACAATCACTTCTTTTGCGTAAAACAAATCCAAGATGTGACATCAAATTCCTTCTCTGCTAACATCATTAATTTTCGATCGAGAACGCATACCAACAAAGGTTTTCTACCTAAAAAATACTAACTATTCAGTTATGTTTCTAAAATTATGAAACATTCAAATAAAATTATGCTTACCTAATTTCCAGCTAAGTCACGAACTATATTCTTCAAGTCGTGAACTTCACTCTTCAGTTCTTCAATTCTTGAGTCTTGTGCCTGCATGAACATAACTTGGTGGCAGTAATTCCACTACCCATCCCATTGTCTCGGCCATGTTTATCTTTACCTAAAACCTGGCTCACAACCTCTTCTCTTGTATTATCAGCTAAAGTATAGTCCATTTAACTATCAATTGATTGTATTTGTTCATGAAACATATAATCAAGCTCACAACATGTACTTTATATATGTAATTGAATACACCAGAAGCAATAAATACTTACGATGGTCTTAGAAAATTCACGTCTCACAAGCCTTGCAATAGATTGAGTGTGTCCCGCTATCCAGACTTTACTTCTATTTATTTTGCTAGGATCAACACTTTTTGTACTACATACAGAACATCATGGTTATGAGTTTATTTCTAGAAACAAGATACCACACTTATCATCACACTATTGATCAACATGGACATACTCACTACTTCATGAGCAAGGCGGTACATTCCTTTCCGAATTGTTGTCTATGGAATCTCATTCGTTTACAGTGTCCTATACTTGTCACTCCTTTCGTGCAACATCAATCAAGTATTAGGAATTTACCTAATATCCAACTTCATACCCTAAACCCTAAACCCTATGCCCTAAACTCTATACCCTAAAACCTATTATCTAATGAAATATGAATTACAATAATATTCTTGGTATAATTAGTATAATATGATTCAAAAATATTAATTTTATATATATTTTCCTTATAATATATGATATATTACAGTTTTATTACATCAATGCAATATTTATATGTATTATTCGAAAACAAAATAGTATTCAAAAATTTACTCTTAATTATTACTATTACATTTGTTTTTGATGTTATGTATGTTTGAATTGTTTATAGTATGTTAAATAAAAAAAAATGTAAGTATGTAATAGTTTAAGATGTAGGTATGTAAGATTCAATTCACAATTAAAATACAAGCTTGTCAATGGGCCACACAATAGTAGTTCCTATTGCATCATAAATGTATTGAATCTCTGAGTTTGGTCTCCATCCACTTGCAACATCTATTTTTGAAAATTTGACCCATATTTTCTAGCATTTGGACCCAAGGGCACATGATGGACAACATCTTCTAGATCACTAGAACATACCATACCTTCTACACCATGGCAACAAGAGTTATTGTAATCAATCATGATGCATTTCTTCTTCACACCTTTGCTGCATGTACTGGTGCTGTTACTTCCACTTTATCAAATATAAATATACAACACAGTTATACCACAAAATATACAACATAGAGAATGTAAGAAGCTAGGTGTCAAAAGTTACTTGAGTAGATTTCCCAACCACTCCTCGTGCATATACATCCAACAATTCAATTATATCAATTGGCTATGCGATCTTTACATTACAAGCATCTCCCATTGTAAATACTTCACCACTTGGTCTCCACAAATATGCTTGAGGTCTTAACACGATACCAACTTTCAGAAGAACAAGATTTGAACCCAATGGAATACCGTTGGTTTGATCACTTGGATCACCTGAACACAAAATACCCTCAATTACAAGTTCATCTCTAATCCAATAAAAAATTAAGCATCCTTCCTATGTAAGATCAGCAATGCATAGGGTTAGTATTTTTTTTATCAATTATGTAGTTACATATTAAAATCCAATCCAAATCAAATGCCTTATAAAGATATGTGTTTGAGGAAACCGGATGGTTGTTCAATCTTGTGTCCAATATGATTTCATCAGATGACCATGCTATATTTATACCTAGAACTTGCTTAAGTGTGAAAACTTATGTAGTAGGCTTCCCAATTTTCGCTTCTGGTTATATTACACTCTTGATGAGTATAACTGCTGCCTTAGAAACTATTGGGAGACGACCAATCTTAAATTGTTGTTTAGCATAACAAAATTCCATTTCTCCTACAATCACATCTTTCGCCTAAAACCAATCCAAGATCTGACATCTAATTCCTTCTTTGCTAACATCATTAATTTTTGATCTAGAACGCATACCAACAGAGGTTTTCTACCCAAAGAAAACTAAGTGTTCAATTATGTTTCTAAAATTATATAACAATTAAATAAAGTTATGCTTACCTAATTTCTAGGTAAGTCACGAGTTAAATTCTTCAAGTCCTGAACTTCACTCTTTAGTTCTTCAATTCTTGAGTCTCGTGCCTGCATGAACACAACTTCAGTTCCTCTACACATCCCTCTATCTCAGCAATGTCTATCTTTAACTAAAACCTGGCTCGCAACATCTTCTCTAATATTATTAGCTGAAGTATAGTCCATTTGACTATCAATTGATTGTAGTTATTCATGAAACATATAATCAGGCTCATAACATGTACTTTATATATGTAATTGAATACACCATCAGCAATGTATACTTACGATGGTCTAAGAAAATTCAGGTCTCACAAGCCTACCAATAGATTGAGTGTGTCCTACTATCCAGAGTTTACTTCTATTTATTTTGCTAGGATCAACACCTTCTTTTCTACAAACAGAATATCATGGTTATGAGTTTATTTCTAGAAACAAGATAGCATACTTATCATCACATTATTGATCAACATAGACATACTCACCACTTCATGCGCAAGGCGTTACATTCCCTTACGAATTATTGTCTGTGGAATCCAATTCCTATATAGTGTCCTATACTTGTTATTCCTTTTGTGTAACATCAATCAAGTATTATGAATTTACCTAATATCTAACTCCATACCTTATACCCTAAAACATAAACCCTATACCCTAAACTGTATACCATAAACCCTTTTATCTAATGAAATATTAATTACAACAATATTTTTGGTAAAATTAGTATAATATGATTCAAAAATATTAATTTATATTATTTTTCCTTATAATATATGATATATTACAGTTTTATAACATCAATGCAATATTTATATGTATTATTTGAAAACAAAATGATATTCAAAAATTTACTCTTAATTATTACTATTAACTTTGTTTTTGATGTTATGTATGTTTGAATTGTTTATAGTATGTTAAAGAAAAAAAAGATGTAAGTATGTAATAGTTTAAAATGTAAGTATGTACGAATCAATTGAACAATTAAAATACAAGCTTGTCATTGGGCCACAGAATCGTAGTTCCGATTGCATCAGAAATGTATTGAATTTCAGAGTTTGGTCTCCATGCACTTGCGACACCTATTTTTGAAAATTCGATCCATATTTTGATAGCATTTGGACCCAAAGGCACATGATGGACAACATCTTCTAGATCACTGGAACATACCATACCTTCTACAACATGGCGACAAGAGTTATTGTAATCCATCATGATGCATTTCTTCTTAACTCTTTTGCTGCATGTACTGGCGCTGTTACTTGCACTCTATCAAATATAAATAATATACAACACAATTATACCACAAAATATACAACATAGATAATGTAAGAAGCTAAGTGTCAGTAGTTACCTAAGTAGATTTCCCAACTACTCCTTGTGCAGATTTATCCAACACTTCAATTCTATCAACTGGCCATGCGATCTTTACATTACCAGCATCTCCCATGGTTAATACTTCACCACTTGGTCTCCACAAATATGCTTGAGGTCTTACCATGATACCAACTTTCAGAGGAACAAAATTTGGACCCAATGGAATACTGTTGGTTAGTTCAGTTGGATCACTTGAACACAAAACACCCTCAACTATAAGTTCACCTCCAATCTAATAAAAAATTAAGCATCCTTCCTGTGTAAGATCAGCAATGCATAGGGTTAGTATTTTTTTTTTTATCAATTATGTAGTTTCATATTAAAATACAATCCAAATCAAATGCCTTATTATCATATGTGTTTGAGGAGACCGGATGGTTGTTTAATCTCATGTCCAATATGATTTTATCAGATGACTATCCTATCTCTATACCTAGAGCTTGTTTAAGTTTGAAAAGATATGTAGTAGGCCTCCATATTCTCGCTTCAGGTTGTATTACACTCTTAATGAGTATACCTGCAGCATTAGAACCTATTGGGACACGACGAATCTTATATTGTTGTTTAGGAGAGTAAAATTCCCCTTTTCCTATAATCACATCTTTTGCCTCAAACCAATCCAAGATCACATCTAATTCCTTCTTTGCTAACAACAGAGGTTTACAAGCATATCAAACTCCTTCCAATAGTGAATGTAATCCTTTTTGCAAGCATGAATAACATCATATCCAAACCCAAATACTTTAAGGAATATCTTAGTACTCACTGGTAACACGTTGTCAGCAGGTAATGGACTAGACTCAACAACTGATCAAATTAAATCTTTGACATCCCACTCTTCACTTTTATGAGATAAAATGCCATATTGATGAATCCTTTGTGTACTTGGAACTCGCAGAGAATAGCGGAGTCAAAAAACATGACCTTGTTTTGATAGTGGAGTCTGTGCTTCTCTCAACTTCTTTTGAAAGTCTGAATCTTCTGTCTTTCACCATCCTTAGTCTCTACTCCAACATCTTCTTTCAAATTATGTTGATCATCAACAAAATAAGCTGCCCTCAGCAGATCATAAGCCTCAGTTTATGAGGTTGAAACATCATCTAGCATATCAGACTTTCTCTCAGCATGCAGACTCTAACAAGAGTTCCTCATATACTTCTTATATATACATTTAATCACTAGATGTTCAGCTACTATTTATGTGTATTGATGACAAACATTGCGACAATATATGCAAGAGCATAATATTTAAGGTGGATTACCCAGCCTTCTTGCAAACAGAGTGACAAATTTTGTTGCTCCATATGCATAGTCAAGGCTAGCCCTATGCAATTAGTCAAAAGAAAAAACTCACATCACCCAATAAACCAAAGTGATTTACACATCAACATATGAAAATAAAAAGCAAACAGAGTCATACCTTGGAAGCAAAACCCATGCCTTGTCCATATCAAACCAACAATAACAGCACATGACAATGACATACGAATAACACAACGTTGTGTACATGAGACAAGAAATCCAACGAAAGCCACATATGCAATAATCAAAAAGGACAATCCAAAACAATGAGGACCATAACAAGTGTTACCTTTTCCGGTAATGGTATGATTATAAAGATATCCGATCAATCTTACGGAGAAGATATATGAACCCAATAGTAACTTCAAAATAATCACTTATCCATCACATATACTAACTAAGATAATTGTCTCAAATTATCATAATTGGTGATTCAAAAACAATTATTTATCTGTCACAAATACTAAAAAAATAATCATTTTAAATCGTCACAATTGATAACTTAAAATACAGTCACATGTCTATTACAGATACCAACTAAAATATTTATCTTAAATTGTCACCATTGTTAACTTTAAAATAGTTGCTTATTCGTCATAATTACTGATTTTAAAACAGTCGTTTGTTTATCATAATTAATGATGGTGACTTAAAGATATCGTCTTTTATTGTATCAAACTATTACTAAATCATTTGTCACAAATAGTCACTATTGATGACTTTCAATTTATCATTTACTTGTTATAAATATAGAAAATTTCAATCTCAAATTTTCACATTTAGTGACAAAATTCGGTAATTTTTCACGTTAATTACTTTATTAAACTATTTATAATATATTTATTAAGAGATGTAGAAATATAATGATATAGACCATATTTAATTTATATTAATAAATAATATCCAATTATATTCTATGAAATAGAAATAAATGTAAAAGTATCATACGTAAAACAAAAGAACGCTGTACGAAATAATATTAGCAAATAATCTAGGGTTTAAACCAAAATTTTCAATTGCTTCAACATGTTTGTGGAGGAATCGATTATCATCAGTTATTCAGTCGCTTAAAAATTTCAATTGCTTCAACATGATTTAGTTTATTTTCCAGTTATTCAATTTGGTTAATTAATATTCCCGCTTCTTTAGTACGTTGTAGAAAAAATGATGAACCATGTGTAAACATGGAAATCCTTTTTTGAAGTGATCCAAGTCAAAAAAACACGACCTTGTTTTGATAGTGAAGTCTCTGCTTCTCTCAACTTCTTTTGAAAGTCAGAATCTTTTGTACTTTCACCATCCTCAGTATCTACTCCAACATTTTCTTTCAAATTATGTTGATCATCAACAAAATAAGTTGCCCTCAGCAGATCATAAGCCTCAGTTTATGAGGTTGAAACATCATCTGACATATCAGACTTTCTCTCATCATGCAGACTCTAACTAGAGTTCCTCATATACTCTCAATCAAACTTTGTCTCTGCTTACATTTCAACTTCCCCAAACTTAGTCTTTGCATGCCCTAAAGCAAACAAATAGAACCAATACAGAGAAGAGGTTGCAAGTTGGGACTCAAAGCCAAAAAACAAGCTGATTCAAATGCTAAAGATATTGTAAGATGCAAAACTAAGAAAGTCTTACTCCAAAAACTTTAGCTATGTCAATCACAATTCAGTATATGTTCAAACTCAACCTACATATGCATTCACATCAACCAAACCTTTTGACATTCTTTAATATAGAGCCATGGATCAAACATATGCATGTCCAATGAACTTGCTTGGCTAAAGGCAAGGTTAACATATTAACATGATCTTGTTTTAGTAACTGCTCAAACAATTTCAGCATAAGGATTACTCAATGAATGAATTAAACTTTAATATAATGCTAAAGGTGAGAACCATATATGCATACAAGAACAAGCCTTCATCTACACAAACATCCCAAGATCAATCTTATTCCTAAGCATATCTAATCACAAAAATTTATCTTAATTCTACCCTTTCATAACTAGGCTTTGCTTTCCATTTAATAAATCTTTTAAAATCAAATCCTTAAGCTTCTTACCATTTTCATTCTAAGGAGAGGATTCTTGTTATTTTGGTGACTTCTAGCGGCTATGGACTCTCTAGAATACTCGTGAACTTTATGAGTTTTCTCCCCTAAGAAATCTTTACCCTTTCGTTTCTTTTTATTCATTTTCGATGCATAGAATCTAAACAACCCAATACTCAATTTTATCCACCTAGACCTAGCTAATCCAAAAATCGTGAACCAGAATCTACATGAAGACTTGTCCTTGCCGGCATAGACCTAACACTTTATACAAAAATTAATCCAAAAAAGGTCTCATAAACACACGTAAACAATGCATGACTTGATAAAGGTAAGGTTTAGGTAGGGATTCTACTTGGATTAACAAGGTAGATGTAAATGGTACAAAGGAAATCCAACTATTTTATGCAATCCACAAGTTCAAATTTGATGCATAAACTTGATAATTAGAGTCAGGTTTAAGTTTTGACTTAGTAAGGAATGACATCAAATCAAAGGCATGAACCTCAAACTAAACCTTCCTAACATGGTGTTGTTTTACATTTCAGACTAGAAAGCAAGCAACAAATAACTTAGGTCTAGGGCGTTGAATTCAACACAAATTAATCATAATCCCCAATGAAATATCTAAACTTAATCCTAAATTAATGCAGCTATATGACACTCTTTTTATGAGTTATGAGAAAGTTTTTCAATTTTTTTTTGGTTTTTCAATGCCTTATATGCAATGCAATGATCAAATATGCTTATAGGGTTTTTTATTTATTTATTTTCTATGTCTTAAGTGATATGAATGGATGGAAAATCAAAACTAAGATTCATAGTAAGTGATATGAAACACTGCTAGAATTACACAACCCCTTGTGTTTATAAAAGCTCAAAGGAGAATCATAGATCAACAAGTAAAAAACGCAATGGTAAATACAATGAGGTGAAGGAGTTGGTACATTTTTGAACCCAAAGTAATCGGCGTTGGAGGAGTTCATGGTCTCCAAGGTGTAGCTTTGCACATGTAATATCTAGTGCATCCAACACTTCCCTTTGCGAGCAACATGTCCTAGTGAAATCAACATTTCTCAAATCTCTTAGAGCCTTTTTAGGATTTAGCTTTCTCCTGCTACTCATTCTCTCTTATCCTAGCCAAAATGATCTCATTGGCATCTTCGGCCTCTTTTTCTCCATACCTAGAAAACAAAGATCCCTCAACCAAATCAGGCATGACTGCCTCTTCCTCTTGATCCTTAACAATTTCCTGATCCTCAACACTCTCTTCAATTTCCTGGTCCTCAAAAATCTCATCATCTTCATCCATAAATTCTACCCCTTGTTTAGAATTTCATAAATAGGCTCCTCCTCCTCACCCTCCAATTGAATGCAACAATATCCTTCCTGCCACCTTGCTAGGCCTTCTATCTATATAATATTTTTGTGGCTTTGCAGAGGTTTCTCCAACTTGAGGCTTCTTTCGGTTCCTTGAATTCGCCACGGCTCTAGCATTGAGTAGGTGAGCATATTGTGCTTTGAGAAAAGGCATCACAACATATGAGATTAGGTTCAAATATGACAAAAAATTGCAGGAAAAAGTACACTCAAGTAGTACGCTCAAACAAATTATGATCGAGTGTAGCTTCGGACTTCAACAATTCGACTCATAATTTTCTTTACTTGCTTCTCCTTCTTTCAGAATCTCTCTCGAGCTTGATTATTGTTGCAAGAAGAGAGCTAAACCAAATATAGAGTATTTGCTAGAGAGAGATAATGAAATGCAAGTTAAGTATGTAGAATGAAAAAGTGTGGTGGGTGAGTTTTATAGAGGAAATGAGTGGTAAGTGGTTTAAAAATATCTAGGGATAAAAACTATGTGCCTTCTTGGTCAAAAGTTATGAAAAAAGCAAAAGGATACATGCATGATTGTCCTTCTTGTCTTCCACAAGCCCAAAGCATCTAGAAGCATGCCTGTCTTTACTTCAACTGTGTCATGACTTCCCATACAACATCTGAAAAGGTGTTACTCCAATTGGGCTCTTAAAAGCTGTCCCATATGTCCATAAAATGTCTCAACTTTAACAAGAATAGCTTTGATCTGCTTGTTGGACACCTTCACTTGTCCACTAGTTTGAGGGTGATAAGGAGTTGGTACCTTTCCATGATTCTTCAATAAACTCTCAAACACCTTGTTGATGAAGTGAAAACCTCCATCACTTATCACCACTCTTGGTATTCAAAATATGGTAAAATGGTGCTCATGAAGAGTTTCAGTATAATCTTAGCATCATTTGTTAGACATGCTATGGCCTCAACCTACTTTGAAAGATTATCCATTGCAACTAGAATGTAGTTGTTTCCATGAGAAGGCGGGTTAAATGGTCCCATAGAATCAATTTCTTAACAATCAAACACCTCAATATGTAAGATCGGATTATGATGCATCTCATCCACTTGCTGATGTTTCCCATCATTTGGAAAGGATCACACTTGGAGATGGACTCTTGAGAATCCTTGAACATAGCATGCCACCACAAACAAGCTTGAATAATATTCTAAATTGTCTTAAGTGTAGCAAAATGACTTTCATATGCCGACACATGACAATGCTCCAAGATACCTTGAACCTCGTCCTCAATGATGCATCTTCTAATTAACCCATCACAACCGTTCTTGTATAGGTATGGCATATACTATAAATAATGATTTACATCTCTAAAGAACTTCTTTCTCTGATAGGAGTCAAAGCATTTAGGTACTTCTCCCACAAACAAGTAGTTCACTAAGTCAGCATACTAAGGTATTTGACCTCAACCGAGCGTGTTCTTGACTTTAAGGCAATTTTTCAATGTTAGGACACACTCGATCACATTCTGATCGAGTGTGTACTCGAGAGTGATGCAAAAGTTGTCATAAGTTGCTCCTCTTTATCATCATTCTTGATAGGTGATCAGCTACACCATTTTCGACCCCATGCTTATCCACTACTTTCGTGTCAAACTCTTGGAGCAGCATAATCCACCTTTACAACCTTGGCTTAGCATCTTTCTTCTTCATTAAGTACTTTATATATGCATGATTAGTATGCACAATTACCTTGGATCCAACCAAGTAAATGTGGTATTTTCTTGATCATTTGGTCCAGAGAATATCCTATAGCCTTTTTAAACTTTTTAAGTTTAGTCAATAACATGCTCAATTCACCATTATTCAATGCATCATTGACAGTAACGGGATAAGTAGAGTTGAGATCCAAGAAAGCGTACCTTAGCCTAACAGGAAGTGGGTTTAGTTCCAGTTTGGGAGCTTTGAGCTCATACCAATTGTTGGTGGTCCACACTCAATCACATTCAGATTAAGTGTGGTTCAAAGACTGCTAGTTCACGCCTCGTTGAGTTTGAACCTTCCCCAATTGGTGGCGTAACCTTTGACCATGCTTCAACCAGCTCATTAGACACAGTTGGACCCTTAATAGGCTTACGAAAGTCCAAAAATTTCATATACCCTCCATTCTCAATTTAAAGATACCCGTCTGAACCATCCTTAGTCAAAGCACTTTGCAAACGATCCTCTTCTGCAAGCTCTTCTGGAAACTCATATTCTAGTGTATATATCTTCTCAACGCAAAACAGCTAAGCCTTAATGGTTGCCTTCTTCATTGCATCCTTGTTGTCAAAGGTTGATATGTATGCATTTTAGCATATTTTAGGAGCATCATTCGTCATATTTTGCATCCATAGTCATACCATTATCACCATTTTAGAGTCTTTTTAGGTTCATTTTGTATACTTTTCATCTTGCATAGCATACATGTGGATATGAAGGAACTAAAGCTTATAGACTTATAAATCCGACAACCAAAAGAATAGTCATTAGTAGAGATGTTACCTTCGCTGAAAATCAAGCTTGGAATTGGAAGGGAGAAGAAGAGAGTACCAGCTTAGACTCTGGAATGCTTCAGTTAGCTTGGGAAGTGTTACAAGATGATGAGTTGGAGTCAGAGGGTCATGAAACACTTGATGATACAGAGAATGTTGCACATGAGAATGAAACTGCAACAGAAGATATTATCACAGAAGAAACAACACAACCATTACGGAGAACTCAACGACAGGTATACACACCATCGTACTTGAATGATTATGTCTTCCTTGTAAACGTTGAATGTGAAAAACTCCTGCTCTCACTGAACAACGAGCCTCTAAGTTATTAAGAGGCCAAAGAATCAGAAGAGTGGAACAAAGCTTGCATAGATGAGATTAATTCTATTGAACAGAACAAGACGTGGAAGCTAGTTGATAAACCTTTTGGAGCAAAAGTAATCGGTCTAAAATGGATTTTTAAACTTAAGAGGAATGCAGATGGGTCAATTAACAAGCACAAAGCTCGTCTAGTTGCAAAGGGATATGCACATCAAGCAGGTATCAACTTAGACAAAGTCTTTGCTCCAGTTGCACGCATAGAAACAATACGCTTGCTCATGGGACTCTCTGCTTATAATGGGTGGGAAATCCATCACTTGGATGTGAAGACAGCCTTCTTGCATGTTGTGTTACTTGAAGAAGTCTATGTAACACAACCTGTAGGATTTGAAAAGAAGGGAGAAGAATCCAAGGTTTTCAAATTGTCCAAAGCACTCTATGGACTTCGACAAGCACCTCGCTATTGAAATACTAAACTTGATGAGATTCTAAAAAGTCTTTTGTTTTAGAGATGTGCAAATGAGAGTTCTGTTTGCAGAAAGGAAGAAGGAAGGAACTGTTTGATAGTTGCAGTATATTTCGATGACTTATTTGTAACTGGGAACACGCAGAGGATCATTAATGAATTCAAAGCAGAGATGTCAAGAAGCTTTGAAATGTCTGATCCAGGGAAACTTAGCTTTTACCTCAGAATAGAAGTGAATCAAAAGGAAGATGGGATAGAGATTAAGCAAGAAGCGTATGCTAAAAAGATACTCAAGGAAGCTGGGCTTGAAGGCTGCTACATGACTCATGTACCAATGGAATTTGGACTCAAGCTAAGTAAGGACAATGAATCTGATCCAGAGATAGATGCAACAGACTATCGAAGAAAGATTGGCTGCCTTAGATATTTGCTTCATACAAGACCTGGTCTAGCATTTTCAGTAGGTATGTTAAGTAGATATATGCATCAACCTCGAGAATCACATGGAATAACACTAAAACAGATTCTGAGGTATCTAAGTGGGACAATAAGTTACATCTTAATTTACAAGAAAGGAGGATCGAATTCACTTGTTGGTTACAGTGATAGTGGCCATAACGTGGATTTAGATGATGGTAGGAGCACCTCTGATCACATCTTCTACTTTGGAGATGCTCTGATCTCGTGGTGTTCACAGAAACAGAACACAGTTGCACTCTCTTTTTGTGAAGCAGAATTCATGGCTGCAACAAAAGCCTCCAAGCAAGCCTTATGGTTGCAGGAATTACTGAGTGAAATAACAACAAAAGAAAGCATGAGAACAGTAATCCGAATTGACAACAAATCGGCTTTGGAGTTGACAAGAAACCTAGTTTTTCATTGACGTAGCAAGCACATCCATAAACACTATCATTTCATTGGGGAATGTACAAGCAACGGAGAGATTGCAGTTGAGCATGTACCAGGAGAAAGACAACTAGCCGATATCTTGACAAAAGCGTTGGCAAGGATCAATTTCAAACAAATGAGAAGTCTTATTGGAGTTCAAGTCATTTGTGGAAAAGAAATGAAGCTTAGAAGGGAGAATGTTGAGTAAACTTCATTAACTTAGGGTCTAAGATAAATTTTAATAAGATAATTAAAGTTTAAGATAAGATCTAAGATTTGTAAAGATCTGTTTAGATAAGATTTAGAGGAGATTATCATGTGTTTATGAGAGTCTATAAATAGGTAAGTCTTTGAGTTGTAAAGACTTACATGCATAGAACAAGAAATTGTGTATTGATTAGTTTTGAGTTATTTTCTAATTAATACAAAGAAAGGTTTCAAAGGAATTGCTTGATCGATTGATACTTTAGTTTGCGTTGTCATTGATACGTTCCGGTACTTGGAATAGTTTGTTGCCTTGCGGTGCGAGCTTTTTGTTCTTGTTCCGTTCTTTTGTGAACCTCTCTCACCGTAAGTCTATCCAAATTCAATCTCCAAATTATAAGATTACCTCCTTGTATTTCTTGTCTGCTCTTGCCTTGTACTTGGTCGTGTGGGGTTTGATAGTTGCGCAAACATCTTCATGCTTACGTATTTTCTCTGCCCTTGCGTCCTCGTCCTGATTCACAACCTCAGGTGGTGATAGCGACTTAATGTCAAAAATAGACATTAACTGAAAACCATACACAACTTCAAATGGTGAATGGTTTGTGGTGCTATGGAGCACTCAATTATAGGAAAACTCAATAAATGGTAAGGCTTCCGCCCAGCTCTGCATGTTGGTACCAATAATCGCTCATAGTAAGTAGTCGTGTCTAATTCAGGTCATCTGAACCGAGATAATGTAATATGGTACTACTTTAGATAATCCTAAATAGCCGATTGGATAAAGTCTTAAAGAAACCGACAAATTTGGGTTCAGTTCGGGTTTTACCCATATAACCCGAACAACCCGAACAACCCGAATAACCCGATTATTATACAGTAAATAATATATTTTTTTGTTATAATATTATATAATGTAATTAGTTTTGTATATATTTGACCCAGTAACATTTAACATATTAATCGTATGGAATCCTATTGTTGACTATTATAACTAACTTTTATAGCTTAAATTATATGATATCTAATTTATCAACTTAAAAGAAATAAAAATTTTAATTAATATAATTTTTGGGGGTTTAAACCAAAAAAAACCCAAAACCGAGTAAAATCTGACACGATCGAATCTGATGTAGATTCAAGTTTAATTTGGTAACTAAATTATTTTATTGAATAACTCATAACCCGAATAATCCAAACTGAACTTGACCCGCTACCCAAATTGGACAGGGCTAGTAATATGGCTCATACGGCCCGGTTGACGATATTGGTATGTCTTTATTTTACCGAATAACTCATAACTTGAATAATCCGAACCAAACTCCATCCACTACCATTGGACAGGGCTAGTAATATGGCTCCTACGGCCCGGTTGACGCCTTTGGTATGTCTGTGGACTTGTCACATTGGATGAAGTGCGCCATCTTTGAGAATCGATCCACCACGACCAGAATTGTGTCCCTTTTTTGGTACTTGGGTAAGCCTATCACAAAATCCATCAAGACATTTACTTAAAGGGCGTTGGGAACATGCAATGGTAATTATAAACCATGCGGATGCGACATAGCTTTTGTCGTGAGGTAGTCGATGCATAGTTGGCAATGTCAGATAACGTCCCATTTTATATCGGTCAGAAGAAATGTGTAACATCCACGTTCCACAGAACGCACGGGTAAGCCCATATATATTTGGGAAGGTCTATAACGACCACCGAAATGAGTAAGTCTGTGGGTTTCAGACATGGTTTGTGATATTTAGACAAGACCGTGGTTTTAGGACATGACTTTCTGGATGGGACAGGTTGATCAATTTCCCGAATGTGGTTGTCGGATTCAGACATGTATGGTTGGATTTGAACAGTACATGTGTTCGGACCTGGTTGGTCATGGTTCGGACTAGGATGTGGGTCGTTAAGGACAGAAAGGTCAGTTTGGACAAGGCTTCGAGATTCTCAGACAAGGGATAGGTTCCGACAGGTCTAGTTGGTATCAGAGCAAGGAAAGTTCTAGGACAAGGACTGATGGATTTGGAATAAGGAGATTTCCCGAGTTGCTGCAGAAAGTATTGATGTTGAGCATGTCCATAGTGAGGAGAATCATAAAAGTGCGGCAGGCAGTGAGAATGGAGTGCCACAAGTTGGTATCTGAGCAAGGAAGATTCTAGGAAAATATCTGGTGCATGTTTGGATTGTTTGGATTGGTCCAGTACAGGAAAATTGATAAAAAAAAGTGGGAAATTTTGAATGGACTGATGGGTTGATGAATAAATAAGTGGATTTTTCCTGGTAAGGAAACCGAGTTGGGTCATGACAGGAACTGAACATGATAGTAAATCTTGGTGGCTAAGTTTGTAAGAAGTCATTGGACATGACTAAGGATGAGAGTGGGTCTATGGATGATCGATTCAGTTCGGCAAAGTGTCAGGAAATCTGATAAAATTTATTGTTACCGAGTCTTTTCAAAGGAGACTGGTGTTGTAAAGATGGTTCGCGAATGTGGTTGGACAGATTTTAGTTCTTATATGTGAAAGAGGATGTGGTTCCCTCGGATAGAACTGAATACTGAAAGTCATCGTTTGGATATGACTAAGGATGTGGATTAGGAAAGCACTACTGATAGAAAATTCATGGAAACGGCTAAGGACAAGAAGTCCGAGGGAATGTGTAAGGACAAAAAGTCATTGGATATGTCTAAGATGTGAAGTCACAAGAAAGGACTAAGGATGTGTAGTCGTCGAATATGGAAAAGGATGTGGAGACGTCAGACCGTACTGACAACTGAAAGTTATTGGAAATGATTAAGTATGTGCATTCGGGAAGTACTAAGGAAAACAAGTCCATGGAAAGACTTAAAGACTGAAAATGGCTAATTGGGGAAATGATGAAAGTCCTTGGATGGATTTAACTAAGGATGTGAGTTCGGGAGGACCGAGTTAAGGAAGTATGTGAAAACGACTAAGTACTGAAAATCACAGAGTTGACTCAGTGTAGGAGTCTAGTGTTGACTTCCAAAATATTGTAAAGGAAAAGGCAACAGACGGACTGGAGTATTGTGATAGGACTAAACAAAGGAGTTCAAACTGTACTAGAAGCCTAGTCTGGAAATGGATATGGCCAAGGTTTCAGGGAAGTTGTTGCAAATGGATCATGCAAGCTCACTGTTGACGCAGAGCAAGCAAGGTCCATGAAAAGGTTTATATGTGTTAGTACTGATCACAAGGACGTGTAAGGATGGTTTTGGTGCATGTTCTGATGTGGTAGTACAGATCACATGATTTAGGATTGCCCAAAAGCACTGATGTGAAATCATGAAAGATCGGATTGGTAATCTGTTGAACTTCAATGTAAGAGACTTGGACTTGTTCAGAGTAAAGGTTTAGGACGATCATGGAAATGGTCTTGAAAAATGGCGAAGATATTGGATTATCGGAATGGGAAATTGGGAAGGACTTACATTCGTTTAGGATGAGTTTTGATAAGGATGTTCGGATAAAGATCTGACACGTTTGGAAAAAAAGGACAAGGTTGGTCCAAGCAGTGAATAATAAGTTCAGAGAAACGACTAAGATGTTCTTGAGAGAACGACTAAGGCAAAAGACGATTACTGAAATGAGTGAAGTATGGAGACTTCATGAAAACTAAGATAAGTTAAGATGCTCTAATGGTGTTATGACTTATCTGGAAAATAGAGGACCTGAAGGTTCGAACGTGTAGGTGGGATTTTTCTGGACAGATGGAAAATGCTAAGGTAAAACTGGTTTACTGGAAATGTGATCATAAGTGAAATTTGTCCAAGAAACCAAAAAGTGTGGTTTACTTGAAGTAATGGAAAGGGAATCCGTATAAGAGACTGAAAGGTGTTGTTTACCGCATGTGATAGAAATGAATTAAACTTAAGCATGGTTATTGGTGCGTCATGGAGGTTTGAGGCCATTTTGATGGCGTCCTTGGCTACTGATGGGTATGCCATGCCGTTTACTGATTTTATGTGGATTGATTTTTCCAAAGTGTTTACTGACTTTAGATGGATTGATTTTTCCAAAGTGTTTATGACTGGTCTTGGGCTTAGAAAGTTCGCCTGATCATACTGTTGATTACTGATGATTACTATTATGCCAAGATGAACTTTCTATGGTTATCACCACAACGTCTGATGAGTCTCATACAATATTGTAAGATATCTTTGGGCGGATTGAGTCCGTCAGAGCATGATGGTCTACACGTCTTTGGGAACTTGGTGTCCGCCAAAGCGTATCTGAGTTACTATGGTCTATGCGTCTTTGGGAACTTGGTGGTCGCCTAAGCGTACCTGAGTTAGTGTGGTATGTGAGTCTTCGGGAACTTAGTATTTGCCAAAGTGTATATGACTTACTGTGATATTTGGGAACTTGACGTTCGCCAAGACTTGTCTGAGTTAGTGTATGTGAGAACTAAGGGAGTTGTTATGCCGTAGACTGATGCGTCCATGAAAACTCGGTGGATTTTCTATGGCGTGTCTCTGGAAACATCTTTGTAACCATGGGTTGCCAAGGTGTTAGTTTTGGGAAGGGTCGTTTGTGATTCAGGGAAGTGATATGGGAAATGATCTGAGTAAACTGAGAAATTTGTTTAATCAAGGAAGACTGAATGTAAAATGATTTAGTTAAGTTTCTGCGTGACCAAAGGTCATTGTGGTTTTGTATTCGGGCAAAGATTCGGTTAAGTCTTGACATGTTTGGAATGGTTGCAATCACTATACGTTTTTAGTAACGTGGTCTGTGTAATCTGTTTTTCGTTTTGGATTGTCGCCTTGGGCTGATTCGGAGTTACGATAGGGCAACACACTTGGGAGTTGCGGCTTGCCAACCCTTGCTTTGATTGCGACTTTCAGGTAGTGATAACTGGCAGATCTTAACAAACTATGCGTGTTAATATGTCCTGATTTGCCTTGACTTGATTAAGTTGATGGCCTGATTGCGATTTCTGGTGAGTACCATTTTCTCACGTTGTTTGGCAAAGTGGGCAATGATATATGAGTTAAGTGAAAGGAATAGAATTTGTAAAGAAAAGCTAAGGAAATATAAGTGGCTCTATTAACCCCAAAATTTGAGGACAAAATCATTTTTAGTGGGTAGATTTGTAACACCCACGTTCCACGAAACGGACGGGTAAGCCCGGATAGAACAGAGAAGGTTGAGAACGACCAAGGAAATGAGTAAGTATGTAAGTTTCAGACACGGTCTATGCTATTTAGACAAGACCGTGGTTTTAGGACATGAGTTTCGGAATATGACAAGTTGGTCGGATTGGATAAGGGTTGTCGGATTCGAACAGTACTGATGTTCAGACTTGATTGGTCGTGATTCAGACAAGGATTCGAGATTCTAAGACAAGGATCAGATTCCTACAAGTCTAGTTGATATCATAGCCAGGACATTTCTAGGAGAAGGATTGATGGATGGGGAATAAAGAGATTATTGATCAAGACCTATCAAGGCTATAAAAATATCTACAAGGTCAAAGAAATAAGGTATCGGGTCACGAGTATGATCGGACCGGGAAAAGTTGTCAATCGGGTTGAGAATATGGTCGAAGAAAATGGTGGATCGGAAGGTGCTATCGGGTCGAGAAAATAGGCACTGCGGTACGAGTCAGTACATACCGCAGTCGGAGAACCGGGTCGAGAAAAACGCTACCCGCGGTACGAGGCGGGAAGTCTGATGATCGAGACATCCGCTACCCGCGGTACGAGGCGGGAAGTCTGATGATCGAGACATCCGCTACCCGCGGTACGAGGCGGGAAGTCTGAGGATCGAGAGAATGACTACCCGCGGTACGTAGCGGGAAGACGGATGACCTAGACAGTCATTACCCGAAGACCGAAGCGGGAAGTCTGATGATCGGGATCAATGTCCGAGCGGTACGATGGACCTCGATCCATGGGCGACCGTTGAGCAAGTCAACGGTCAACGACAAAAGTCAACGCCGACTCAAAACGAGATTTGGATTGTTTTGAGCTAAGGAAGAAGATGCGACGAAGACTTGGATCCTAAGGAGACACCAACTAGAAGAAGATGACCGTTGGAGAAGAGTCGCCAAGGCCGAGGCAAGGCGCGGATCACCAAGGCGCGGAGGAGTCGCTCTCAGCTCGGGGAACGGAGCAGATTGGGATCCGGGGCGCGTCACTCTCTCTTCTTTGGGAGCTGTACCTCGGCGACAGAGGTCACATGTGACCGTTACTCACCTTAAAGGTCACATGTGACCGTTACTTACCTTTCGTCAAGACGGAGGCAAGGCGCGGATCACCAAGGCGCGGAGGAGTCGCTTTCAGCTCGGGGACCGGAGTGCATTGGGATCCAGGGCGCGTCACTTTCTGCCTTGAGGGCTGAACCTCGGCGACTGATTTGAGCTCTCCTAAGACTCTTTGTACCCTCTATAAATAGCACCTCTTGTAAACACCATATTCAAGCAATGAAAATGATCTATTCTCTCTATTATATTCTCTCCATTCTCTTCTCAATTTCGTTCTAAAACTAACAGAGATTTCACGAGTTGCTGCCACAAGGACTGATCTTGAGGATGCTCGAAGTAAGGAGAATCCGAAAAGTGCAGAAGACAATAAGAATGGGGTGCAACAAAATCCTCCCTAACAAAGCTGAGTGTTTTTTTAATGGCAAAATGTCCTATAAGGCCTCCTCTGGGAGCCTCAATCATAAGCAACTCCTTGATGAAACCTTGGGGAATGCAAAATCTCCGTTTCTTAGATGAATCAGTCATGGAGATAAAAGTCAACATAAACTCTTTGCCCGCAAACTTCGAAAGTCTCCTTAAAATCTGCATCATCAACATACTGATTTTTAAGGGACTAAAAACCAAATACTGATGACGACATCAAGCCGGTTGAACCAAGCAGGCCAATGACCAGAGCTAGAGAATACAATCTTAGGGAACAATTAAGAGAAGCTGTAGCTGATGTCTTGAGCAAGGATGATGATACTCCTTCACCGGACCGCACCAAGATCGACAAGAGCCATATTGAAGTATTTTCAAGAAGTGCGGAGAAGGCCAATAACTCAAGCCAAGAACAAGCCACACGTCAAGAGGAGAATCAAGACCTTCAAGACCTTAAGGAAGCTTACCAAGAGGTTCACGAACCGTCAAGGCTTGAGCCGGAAGCAAGCAACCCGACTTGGCCTTTCATCCGATTCAACAAGGTATGTTTTGTGTTCAATATTAATGTTTTTGCAGGTCTACCAAGCCCAATGGCTCCATCACCTTAGACTAGAGAGTCTTAGAGCCCATTGGCTTTTATTTTCGTTTAATAAGGCACCGAACTCTAAGTTAGAATTTTTGCTATTTTTTTTTGTTACTTGTTCATGGGCTGCGATCCATATTTTACTTTTTTTATTTGATTGAGTCGGCCTTAGGGCTAGCTGATAGGACTCTTTATAAGGTCCCCTTGAAACTGTGTAAAAGACAACTTTTAATATCCATAAAAGATCGAACTTCTTCTAAAAGAAAACCTAGTCGTTAGAAAGCTTAGCCGCTTGTCTTGGGGCTTAAATGACACTAAAGATCTCGATAGGATTCCCCTCGATGTAGAGTGTTGTCGAGTGTATCAAGAAGCCAACCATTCTTCTTGTTGATCGCTCTTCACTCCACCCAATTTCGTCGCATCACCTCTTCTTGTCAAGGAAGTACAAATAGTTCCCTTGCTCAAGAATCCATTCCCTTCAACCTTAGAGAAGCATCTTGAGGCGTGTATCAAATACCTTGGCATCCATGGTGGAAATAAGGGCATATTGTGGCACCCCGACCCGACCCTCCTCCCTGATGGTGAACACTCTTTCCGAATGTTCCTACATCGGAACTCACAAGCATACAATTTATATTTGGTTATGTTCGACCATTGACAAGCCGAACACTTAGTCATATTACGTTCCAATTCTTGACTTATTCCATATTTAGTTTCCAATTCATACCATGCGGCCTAACCTATTTATCCACCACCTTATGTAGCTCACGTACCTTAGCATATCAGTATGTCCGTACCAGGAACTAATCTCGTTGCATTTTCCATCCATCCCACGTTTTTTTCTGACTTTACCTAGTACGTTGTAAATAGCACTTCCTAGACTGTTCCACCTTCTGTGGTACTGCTCAGTCCAACCGTTCCATACCTATTTTCCCTTCTGTGCCCTTCTCCGTTTGTCGGTATATCTTCACTTGGACCTTCCATCGTTTGTGTCTGATCAGTCCTTCCCGTAGCAATACTCTTGTCCAAGATTACCATCATCCTTCTCGGCCATCATTGGCATTACCACAAATAAAAACCGTACTTCCCTTACTGACTTGTTCGCCCTCCACCATCCCCCTGATTACTTAGTTATACAACCAATCACCCCATGATAAAGAGAGATTGCTCGGTTCCTCCAAGACCATCAATCATCCGTTTTCCATCCAATTATCACTTTCCTGACAGTAGAACCATACATCAATCCATTTGACATCACTCTTTATTGCATCTTCCTCGTCCTAATTCCGAGATCCGTCGACCATACTCAGATTCCCTTGATCATCCATGATTTATAGTCAACCCTTCCCACGTTAGAATCATAACATCTTGATCATCATTAATCAACCTTTTCTCTTATCAAATTTCTAGCCCTTCAATCGCGGTCACATATTACTCCAAACCCAGAAACTACCTCTAATCACGAGTCCCTCTTATTCTCTCTTTAGCGGATCTCTTCTATTCTCTCAATGTTTGTTCTCTATTCTTTCATGTTTTCTCTGTGTTTCTCAGAGTTGATGTTCTCAAAAGGTGGCCACGAGTCCCTTTTTTATAAGGTTTCTTCCTACCATAATCGTATGAAACCCTAACTGATACCCTTAAACCGGGTCAAACATAACTTAAACTGAATCAGGTCGCTGACCCTAGTACAATTAGTTTGTACTACTTCTTGACGAGCCTTGCTAGCCTTCGGCCACGTCATTCTTGTTTGAGAATCTCAGAGCATTGTCCAAACTAACCAGTTTGTCTCGAACATATCACATCCTTTTCCAAACCACTACCATTGTAGTATGAACATCAGTACTATCCGAATTTGACCATACATGTCCGAACCCGACAACCCTCTCCAATCCGACCAAGTTGTCCCAATCCAACAGTCTTGTCCGAAATCCACAGTCTTGTCCGAATATCAAAGACCATGTCTAAAGCCCACAAACTTACTCATTTTCTCAGTCATTCTCGATCTTCCCCAGTCTTTTTTGGTCTTATCAATCTGTTATGTGGAATGTTGGTGTTAAACATATCTCCTTGAGAGTGTGTTGTCATCGACATTGTCGTTTCCCTACTTATACTTAGATCACGTATAGAAAGGTATTGTTAAATTCGAGCCAACGACATGTCTTTTCTTGAGGGTTGCCTGGCCTCTCAAGTGCTTTAGTGTGTCATGGCCTGTAAGTACCACAAATTCATTGGCCAAAAGTCTCCTTGTTGTATACTAGATAGTTGAGTGTCGCTCCGCTCAGTTTCTCAATAATGAACGCCAAGGGTTTCTTGTAGCGTCCCCAACCCGAGGTAGTGCTCCCGACCCAAGGTTACAACCCAAAGGCCTGTCCGGGTGATTCCGTGCAAGTCGTGGCAAGTCAAGCGTTGGTCAGAGAATTGGCTAAGTTGGTCGAGCATCTGATAGGATGGGTTCTGCAGAGCATCAGATAGGATGGGTTCCGACGACTCAGTCGAGTATCTCGGCCGCGTTATGTTTCCTTCACGAGTGTCGAGTAATCAAGTTAACTTTGAGCGAGTTGACTTTAACTGAACTAAGAATGAGTAGAATTATGCGAAAGCGCATTCAGGATTAAATAATGGACATAGTAGGGCACGTCGAAGCTCACTCACTGCATGCTTGAGGACACATCAAAGTGAACTTAGCACATGCCTTGTCAAAGGGAGGCGTAAACACGTGGTCTCGCCTGGGTAACATGTTAATCTGATAATGATCTAGTTGTTGTCGAGACACAATTGGAAAACCCTTATAAATAGCCAACGATCGCTTTCATTCTTCTTTTTGCGAAATCTTGTGTAAAATCCAGAGCAAAATAAGAGTGTTAGGCGAGTGTTAAGCGAGAACTTATTAAGTTAAGTGTTGGGAACTTCTAGGGTTTTATGTGGGATTGATGGTTGGGGAACATCAATAGGGTTTACCAAGGCTTGCGGAAGTCAAGTGAGAGACCGTCGGTAGTGCCGAGTGATTAGTGGTTAGGATTCCATGAGAGTTGGCATGCATATATAGACTTGATTGATTTTGATGTTTAATTGCATTCTGGTTAGGCTTGTTGGACGGAATGATCCGCTCATTAAGCATGTTGTGCTTATGCATTCCTTGTGAATGCAGGTGATTGATAACAAGGGTTTTGCGTGTTTTCAAATAACCTACTGTTATGTAATCAATTGCAATACAGTATGGTGTCAATCCACTAGGTGAGTAACTAGCAACCGGGATGCAATCTACTTATCCTAATCTAAGCTAGATTCGATTTTAGTGAGCAGCAATCTAATCAAGGTGCGAATAAAATGCTTAAAACAAAGTGCAAAAACAGAACGTAAAAACAGAGCAAAAACAGAGCAATAGCAAAACAGAGTAAGTGTAAAACAGAGTTTTATGCTAAAAACAGAATATTAAAGTAAAGCATAGATTCATAATCGAAAATCAATTGCATAAACTTAAAAATTTGAGTAAAAGAGAATTCGATATTGCTTAAGAGAATCGAAAATTGCTGGAAAATATGATATATTAAAAAGTGGAAATTCTCGTACAATATATAGATCAACAAAGATCTTAAGTCTTAAAGAAAATAGGAAAATTTACTTAAAGAGAAAAAAGGAAAATTCCCTAGAAAGAGAAATGAAATTTTTTTGAAAAGAAAAAATGGAAAAAGGCTAAAACATTATTGGGCTTGCCTCTTTACATAAAGGGGTATTAATGGGCACTTTTCACAAAAAAACCCAATAAGTCAACTTTGGCAAAAAAGTCAACATTCTGGTGTGAAGGACCACTCGACCATGACTTGGTCGAGTGTCATGGTCGAGTGTCATAGCTGAATGCCAAATCTTCTAGATCACATCTTGAACTTCAACTTTAGGCCAGCCAATTTCCCAGTGGTATTCTTGTAGTCCGAAGTACTCCATGATAAGCTCCAAAAAGTGCCTAAAAATACCCTTTATGCAATGTATGCAATGCCCAACACTAAGTATGCAAATTTATGCCTAAAGGAACCTAAAATAATGATAATAATGTATTAGCTTTATCAATGATACACGAAAAAGTACGGGTTTACGCACAGTCCCGGTCCATCTTAGGCAACATCAGAATGGTTTCATCGATGAACACAAGAAGGTACGGGTTTACGCACAGCCCCCATTCATCTTAGACCATATTGTTTGAGCTGAGTTGTAAGAAGGATGATTCTAGATTTATCTTATGCTTTTCTTATTACTTAGATGGCTGAACCTAAGGAAAGATCTTATGCAATGTATCTCAAGCCCCTAATTTGGTAAAAATGGAATTCAATTATGAGGCAACAGATCTGGTCCTTTTTGAGACACAACATAAGTACCAATCAATGTTCAAGAGGGAAGAACGCAAGTCTAAGAGTTCAATATGGTTACTAGCCAATCAACCTAGCAAGTCTGTCTATCATTAGCAAGATGATTCCCAAAACTCTAGACTCGACCCTATATGAGTGTAATGCAGCTACATGAACACTCTATTTTTCACAGATGCTTTTTCTCATGATTTTTTCAAATTTTTATGGGTTTTCTATGCCTTCGATGATATATAATCGAAAAATATGCTAACTGAAAATATTTTTGGTTTTTTTATGCCTTAGATGTAATGCGAATGATGAAATAAAGGCTAAGAATCACATAAAACAAAGTCAAATGTCCTCTAGAACCCTCCCCCAAACTTAAATCACATAGTCCCTTATGTGTATCAAAATCCGAAAGAGGATCCTAGACCAGCAAGTTAAGAGAAAATATGTAATGGTATATAAAATGAAGGGAAGGAATTTGGTACCTTTTAGTTGTTCCAGTAGCCTATGGCTTGGTTACGCATGAATTCCATGTAGACGAGCATCCTCCCTCTGACGCTCGAGCTTAGCTTGCTCGAGTGTCTCGGTCGAGTGTCGTGATTGATGCTCGACCTCATGTTGCTCGAGTGTCCTGGCTCGAGCTTGCACCTGCTGTGTCGGATGGTCTCCTGTATAAGAACACCGCGGTGTTTTCTGAGGAGTGCCTAGCCGGTGTTGGTTGTTGCTGCCTCTCATGATCCATGGATACAGAAGCGCGCCTTGGGCTAATTGGCTATGATGGCGGACCGCTGTTCCTTTCCAAAACAGCTACTCTTCTGCTCAGCTCCTCATTCTCTCGTCTTCTAGCCTCGTCATTAGCAGTCAGCTTTTTGACTTTCTTCATGAGCCATTTGTTCATCTTTTGCAACAAGCCAATGTGCTTGTGTGCTTCTTTAATTGGGGCTCCTTGACATGGTGGCATAGTGTATTCTTCGAAATAATATGCCTCGGGATCTACCTCGTCACTGTCTGTTGGAAAAGTGTGGCGGTGGACCGCTTAGATCATATAAATCCTCCAGAGGTGGGTTAAAATCCGTGTTCTACCCCATCCTTATTGACGTATATTCCCTGTTGGGCAGAAGCAGCAAAGCGTTTGGCCTTAATAAGTGATGGAAAGAGTATATAGGCTTACCTTGCACTTCTGTAGCGGATAGGAATTGACTCCTCCTTAGATGATCTATGTTCATGAACCGAGGATCTGCCCATTATCTCTCATCGATGGGCACTCCACATCTTTTCAAAATGCAAGTGACAAGTCCTCCAATGGTTATCTTGCCGTCAATTCCGCCAGTCCTGTTGTCCCTTGCCCAATCGCGGTAAGTGACAAGCTTATTTGCGAATTGGATGGTAAGGCCTGCTTCGTTTCTATCTCAAAGGATCGGGGATCCGTCACTCTTTGTTCCGACTATGTCTTTCAGCGCAGTCACCAGCATTTCCATCTCCCCAAGATTGATAGTGCCTGTAGTAAAACGTGAGATGAAAGTATTTGCAAGGATCATGCAAAAAGACCTCAAACCTGGATTTCGGATCAGAGACCCCTTCGATCGAGCTGACGAGAATCTACTCCTAGTTGAGGCTATGGAGCGCCATAGATCGTCTATTTCAGCTTTGTCAAAGTCGGGTCCTTAGTTCTCGGATTCGGCTCTAGGAAACTGGAACAGGTCTTGGAGTGCTTTGAAAGTTATGCGATAGTCTCGCCCCTTATTGCGAAGAAGATGTACCCGCCACCTTGTGTCTCTTGAAGACCCATATTCTCTGCATCATAGAGAACAATATGGACTGTGGCGAGAAACTGCATGGCTCTTCCTTATACGCACGTTCTGGATGAGATGCGAATGTGGACAGCCCACAGTTTTGTAACATTAGATCCACGTCCCTAGTTATGCCCATTACAGTTAATGTCTCTTTGCATGGGTAGCGGGTTCCTATGAAGTCCATTCTTCGCAGGTCATTGAGTGTTCTTGCTGCGTTGTGCCGTTTCTTCATCTCCTTCTTCTTCATTCCTGCCTGAATTATCTCCCTCGCTTCCTTCTCGCCATATCCTGATTTTCGGAGTACTTCGAGATCAGCCTCTAGATCCTCTGGTGCGCCTTCTTCGTTTCCCATCTCTTGATCATCTTCGTCCATGTACTCTCTTTCCTCCTCCGACTCATTCTCAGATTGTGTTACTAACCTCCTTTTCTCATTTTTGTCAGGTTTGCACCCGCCCATAGAAGACTCTCCTTGATGAGGATCGCTTCTGTTCGGAGCGTCGTTCTTGGCCTTACGTCGGAGGAGACTAGCACGGTTGGCTTCGCGGTCAGACATGGAGATCGTTTGTCGGAAAGGAAGAAGAAATCGAGACACTCGATCTTGACACTCGAGTAGCTGTTGGTCGAGTGTCGTGGGGTTCTTGAGAAAAGAGTGTCGATTTCCCTTAAAGAAGTTTCTGCAAAGAGAGAAAACTAGAGAGAGCTTTTAGTGTGAGAATGTGTTTAAGTGTGAATGAGAAAGAGAGGGTCCTCCTCTTTATATAGAGGATGAGAGATAAGGGGGAATCTTATTCAAATTTGAAATTTGAAAGTGGATCAAATCAAATCTTTTAAATTAAATGTGAAAGATAATGTATTAAAGATAGATTTGACCTGTTTTTTGCAGTAAATGTCTCCCCCTTTTCAGCTTTTGGCAGTTATAGGTGTGTAGGCATCGGAATAGGCGTGATGGCGGGACACTCGAGCATGACACTCGAGCAGATTTGGTCGAGTGTCAGTCTGCCAAACGACAGCTGACACTCAAGTGAGACACTCGACCAGGCGTGGTAGAGTGTTGTCCCATCATGTCGGTTCCGGTCCCGCCTGTCTTATCTTGGGCCCTACTTCCCTGCAAAAACGCTCAAAAATCCTTTCAAGTGCATGTAAGATGAAATAGATGCAATTTAAAGATGAGAACTATAAAAGAAATCAAACATAATGAATGCGAATGCGAAAATTGAATGTATTTACAGAGGATACCTTTGGGATTGCCTCCCAACTGCGCTCGTTTATAGTCTTGAGCTTGACTTCCTCATATTCATTGGAGATGAGGCTGCTCATCGAGAAGAACCAAAGTTCCCTCGGGAATCGTGCAGTCAGCCAAGTATGGCTTAACTCTATGACCATTCACTGTAAACTCTTCTCCTTTGCTGTTGGTCAAAGTGACTGCTCCATATGGTAGAACTTTCAGCACTTTAAACGGACCAGACCACTTGGATCGGAGTTTTCCGGGAAACAGCTTGAGTCTAGAGTTAAAGAGAAGCACTTGATCACCAGCTGTGATCCTTTTTGGTTGAATCTTCCTGTCATGGGCTGCCTTGGTGCGATCCTTGTATGCCATAGAGCTATTATACTCCTCAAGTCTGATCTCTTCTAGTTCATGCAGATCCATCTGTCTCTTTTCTTGGGTTGTCTTGAAATTGAAATTCAAAAGCTTGGTTGCCCAAATCGATTTGTACTCTAGTTCTACCGGTAAATGGCAAGACATTCAATAGAGCAGCTGAAATGGCGTTCTCCCAATGGGTGTCTTGAAGGCAGTCCGATAAGCCCAAAGAGTATCGTCTAGTTTGGCAGCCCAATCTCGCTTTGATAGCCCAACTGTGTTCATCAGAATAGACTTGATCTACCTATAAGATACCTCAACTTGGCCACTGGTTTCGGGATGATAAGGGGTCGCAACCTTGTAGCTTTCTTGAACCGTGACTCAATCTCGACCTTTTTAGGTGCGGGTTCAACAACCTTTGGTGCGGGCCAAGTGGATTTAGGTCACACGGATGTTTTCTGCTTGATGTGTTGTTCGGCTTGGATGGGAGGTGCAAGACTTCATCGAGCTCATGTTACAGATGCCTTTACACCTTAGCGGCTATCCGGTCTTGTAGTCCATCGATGAACTAGACCATTAAGGCTTCTTCTGAGTCTTCCATTTCCAGTCGGTTCTTCAAGCGTTCAAACTTATCAAAGTATTCTTCGACGCTCTTGGATACTTGGTTATGCTGTCGGAATTGTTTCTGCAACTCTCAGTGGTAAGAGGTCAGAACATAGTGTCGTCTCTTAAGACGCTTCATCTCCTACCTGTTCTCGGTATGCCCGATATCGTGGCATCTGTGGTCAGCTACTTCCCTATCCCACCAGACAAGGGCTCCTTCGGTGAGTTAACTGCAACAAAGGAAATCTTCTTCCGGTTAAGATATTCATAACCATCAAATATATTATCTAAATGTCGTTCCAGGTCCAAGTAAGCCCTCGGGTTGACACGTCCAGGAAATGTTGGGGTCGTGGTCTTGGGGTCAACTGGTCGGGGCGGTCCATCATTGTCTCGCGTATGTGGTCCATGGTAATCTCGATGGTCTGTATAGTCATAACTTCGGTGATCTGGATGACATCGGTCAGGTGCGGCTATTTGGGTTGGGCCTCCGACGTATAGTTCTGCTCTTCGGTTGTAAACAGGGTTGTTCGGATAGTTTCTTGTTTGATGGTGTGGCCTCTGATGACTAGGTTCGGCTGCTCGTAGTACTGGCTGCTTGTCCAAGTTGTACTCAATCCGCTCATCCTCGTTATCTGCATAGTGGAACCGTAGGTGTGTTGAGCGTTCCACGGATTGTTGGGTTGTATTAGTCGGATCTGTGGTTCCGCAGGTGGAAGTGGAAGCTGCTCCAGTCGGGCCATTCGTTCATTCATCTTTGCAATTTGTGTCTGGATGTTGATGAGGGTGTCCGTGAGACCGGTTAGCTGGTTTCGAGGATCTCCCCTTGTTAGTTCTCGGTCATTTTACCTGAAAAAGAAAAGAGACTAAGTGTTAGTAAGACTCTTATCGAAGGGAAAGTGTCCACTTATGGAAACAAATTTAAAAATTCAAAGTTGAAAATCAAATCAAAGTTAATAAGGCAACCGAATCCTGATGCTTAATGAAATGCCACAAAAAAAGGAAACAAAATATTACGAGTGTAAATGTGACGCAAAGAAAAGGAAAAAAAACACTTCGAATAAAAATATTTAATAAATAAACGGATTGAAAACTACTTGCGAAAAACACACGAAGAACACTTTTTATTGGTTTTTTTTTTCTTTTTAAATACTGAAATGAACAAAAGGAAACTAAAAAACCAATAGAAGGAATCCGGGGATTCAACCTTGGTGAGTCAGAATCTTTGGAGAATTAATTTGGCGGTGTTGGTTGAATGAGAGCCACAAAAGAGGTGATGATTGATATGTTCGTATTTTGACCATTTTAGCAGCATGATTTAGGTAGATTTGCATCCTCATTCATAGCATTTTATTCACTTTAGAGTCCCTTAGGAGCATTTTTGCATATATCATGCATTTGGAGACACTTAGGTGCAAAAGAGTTGGATTTAGAGTATTTTGAGGTAAAATTGGCTTAAAGGCTACAAGTATGAGCTCAATGCGTAGTACCTGGACAGAAGACCCTGAAAACTGAAGTTGGATTTGGAACATTCTAACATAAGATTGCCCAAGGACCCAAACATATGCCTGGAAAGATAGAATGTGCTCCGACACGGTGTCAAACCGGCGAGTATAGCCTAAGCCTGAAGCCACACGCTCTGACTCGCCGACAAACCGGCGAGTGACAGTCGGCAAGGCGAGTGACAACCAGGAACCCTTAGTTGGACCGAAAGCACTAACCTTTCTTCCTCATGACCCTGTTTAACTCTCTCATTTTCTTTAGTTCATACCCTGCTTGCTCTGTTAAGCTGCTTACTCTATTTTCTGTTTGCTCTGTTTCTGCTAGTATTGCTTGCTATGTTCAACGTTCACTCTGAACTGTGTTCAACATTCACTATGAACTCTGTTCAACATTCACTCTAAAGTCTGTTTAACTTGAACTAGACAGGTTTAACATATCCCTTGTGCTAGCACCACACTTTGGTTTGATACCTATTGTACTACAATATATTTTACTAACAAGGCCAAAACCTTGTTACCAATGATTCCTTTGATCTTCTTGGATATGTCAAGTTGGAATCGTCACAAGGTTGACTCTTCACTCGTCTTGAATCCTTAAAGGAGAGTGACAGCTGGGGTTTCTACTTAAGAGAAAGTTCGTTTCTTTATTGATAAAAGGTGAAGAATACAAATGCCACAAAGGAACTTTATATAAGGGTCGGCAAGTATACTTGTCTCTTCTGTGCTGGTCCCTGCAAACACGGAAATATAAAACATAAACATACGCCTGTTAAGTCGGCAATCGAAGAGAAGTTTCATGTTGTGTGTCCGTAGTCTGGGTGGAGCTTCCCGCGGTGCGTTTGGTGAAAACCTCGTCGGGCTTTGGCAAGCTGATTTGCTCTAGGTTGACCTTGGATATGGGCTCGATCAGGTTCAGTAGCGTTCCAATGGAATCCATGAACTTGTCTCGAACGACCTTTGTCTTACTTTGGGTTTCTGGTCCGGGGCGAATGACTGGAATGCGTTGGATGACTTCAACGATCAGGGTAGTATGGTCGATGTCCTCATCACCCATGGTCTTTATCTTCTTTTACCTATTCGTAATGCTCCTTGGGAGAATATTTCTATGGACTTTGTTTTAGGTTTGCCAAAGATAAAGCACAAGTATTTAATATTTGTTGTAGTGGATCATTTCTCAAAGAGGGCTCACATCATACCTTGTGACAAGGCTAATGATGCATCACAAATCGCCGACCTATTCTTCAAGGAAGTGGTGCGCCTACATGGAGTTCCAAGGTTCATTGTCTCCGATCAAGATGCCAAATTGCTCTTTTCAACCACTTGTCATTCTCAGACCGACGGCCAAAATGAATTGGTAAACTGTATTCTAGGTACTTTACTTAGAGCTACGGTCGGTAAGAAATTAACTTATTGGCTTTCTTATTTACCTATGGTTGAGTTTGCTTATAACCGAGCTAATCATTCGTCTTCTAAGTTTTCACCATTTGAAGTAGTGTATGGTTTCAATCATTTGATGTTAATGGACTTTACACCACTTCGTCCACACCACTACCTTGACAAGGACGCAAGTGCCAAGGCTTAGCTGATCCGAAAGTTGCATCTCAAGGTCAAAGATAATTTAGAGAAGAAGGCTGAAGCAATCAAGCAAAGAGAGGAAAAGAGGCGCAAGACTGTGATATTCAATCCGGGAGATTGGGTTTGGCTTCACATGCGTGCGGAGCGGTACCCGAACTAACGTAAGTTGCATCTCAAGGTCAAAGAGAATTTGGAGAAGAAGGCTCGCGCCACGCGGAGACGGACCGTCCCAAGTGTTAGAACGTATCAATGACAATGCGTACCGCTAGGAGCTGCCAGGTGAGTTCAACATCTCTTCGAGTTTTAATGTTGATGATCCCTCTCCTTTCTATGTAGACTATAACAATGCACCCGAGATGGAGCATTTTCAAGAGGGAAGGAATGATGACCAGAGCTATAGCACGCAAGCTTAGACAACAAGTAGGACAAGTTGTAGCTGACGTCTTGAGCAAGGAAGATAATGTTCCTTCACTGGACCGCACCAAGATTGACAAAATCCATATTGCAGACTTTTGAAGATGTGCAGAGAAGGCCAATAACTCAAGCCAAGCCCAAGCCACACGTCAAGAGGAAAACCAAGACCTTCAAGACCGTCATGAAGCTTACCATGGGGTTCACAAATCGTAAAGGCTTGAGTCGGAAGCAAGCAACCCGACTTAGCCTTTTATCCAATCCGACAAGGTATGTTTTATGTTCAATATAAATGTTTTTGCAGGTCCACCAAGCCCAATGGTTCCAGCACCTTAGACTAAAGAGTCTTAGAGCACATAAGCTTTTATTTTCGTTTAATAAGGCACCAAACTCTAAGTTAACATTTTTGTTTCTTGCTTTTTAATGGGCTGCGACCCATATTTTACTTATTTTCTTTGAGTTGAGTCGGCCTTAGGGATACCTGATAGGACCCTTTATAAGGTCCCCTTGCAGCTGTGTAAAAGAGAACTTTTGATATCAGTAAATATCAAACTTCTTCTTTAAGAAAACCTAGTCGTTAGCAAGTTTAGCCGCTTGTCTAGAGGCTTAAACCACACTACAAGATCTTGAGAGTATTCCCCTTGATCTAGAGTGTGATCGAGTGTATCAAGAAGCTAACCCAGGAATGCTCGACTTTGATACTACAAACGAATTTAAAGACGAGTTCAATGATAAATATTCTTGGGTTAGAGACAGTACACGACTCAAACACAAGATGGTAGAATGATTTAACGCCACAAAAGGTTGCGGCAAGACCCTTTGATAAGTCGGAAAAGATCAATAATCGACAATTGAAAAATGATCCATGATCTATGCTTAAAAGAGGTTTTTGATTAAAAAATGATAGATTATCTTTTCAAATGGAGGCCACGAAAATATAAAGGAGATGAAGAAGAAGAAGCTTGGACATTCCCAAGACAACCAAGGATATAAAAGGAATAATAAATCTGTCTTGGAAATGCAATATGCATTAATCACTTCTTTGACTCCTCAAATGACTCTTGAAGTCTTAAGCCACGTTTTTGGAGCTCTTATGGGTTTAAAACTCATCCAAAAAAGAGTATCTTGATAGTTTATCCCAATTATCTCATTAAAAACCTTAAGGAGAAAACTAAATGGGATAAAACTCACTTAAGGGAAAAATAGTGTAATCAGCCTACACACTCTTTTGTTAATCTTCTTGAATACTCATGTCAAGCTTCAAGGTATGGATGTGTTGCATGGGATGACTCTTCTTCTTGGTTCCATAGCCATTTCACGTTTCATTGGTGCTGAAGTTGAACTAAAATTCCACCAGTCGAGTCTTGAGGTCGAAAATGAAGTGGAGCTTCTCATTCATATATCATCCTCTTCCACTTTAAAAGGATTTAACCTCAAATCTGAATTATATGCATGGAAATTAGCAAGTTTGAAATCAAGAAATGAACTAGGGATAAGAAGTTACCTCCGAAGATGTTTAGTGTCATCTTTGACTTAAATGTGGCATTTGGTGGCTCTTCCTTGGGCTGAATGAAGAGGCGAAGATTCAAGTGTCTTATTTGGGCTAGATATACTGGCTTGAATCGTTGATCATCTTCTCTTCTTGTGCGTTTAAACATAGTTCTGGAACCCCTATTTTGGATTTCTTTCCTTAGGTACTTTCAGATCCAAATCCTAAAGTGATAGCTCAGTTGTCGCCTTGGTCCATAATCAATTTGATTGCTCCAAAATTGAATTGTTTTTGCCGTTGAATCTTTAACCTGTATTTCCTTTACAAACACTAGGGAGACAACATCAAATGTGCGTTTGGAAGAGACAAACAATTTCCTAAGAAGATTCAGTATGTTTTCGTTGCCTAAAGCATCTAAAGGTGTTTACGAATGGTTAAGCACAAGCTCATGATTTTTCAGTTCACAAGGTTCAATCAACAAGTTCATAAGCAAGTTAGTCTTAGCTCTGAAAATGTCAAACAAATGATAACGCCATGCAAATCTTCAACCATAAACCCAAGTTGCATAGAAAAATCTTCAGGTGTGAGTGGTTTAAAAGATGGAATAATTTTGTCAAATACAGAACTTGAAACACGAAATTCCTTCACATTTTCTAGTCCAAAACGTTTTTCTTCTCTAGTAGAAACAATCACAAACATGTTAAGTTTATTCCCATCCAAATTAAATTTCTTACAGTGCTCTATTGAGTTCTCACAAGGAGGTGACATAAGGACTGCTTCTTGAACAAAGTGTGTTTATTGCTTTATTTGATTTAGAGTTAAGCTTCTTGTGGATGTGGTTCTTTCAAAGCTATTGCACTCATTCATGCTACCTGGATTTTCCTTGGCACTTAAAGGCAAGATCAAATGTATTATAATAGAAATTTCAACATTCAAAACAGTTTTTCTTAAGCCACAAGTGAATATGATGTTATTCAAATATTGAATAGACTCATAAGCCAAACTAACCTGAGTGCCACATAAGAGGTTTGAGAAAATTTGAGCTTCGGGTTGGCTAGGTTGCTCAAGCTCGACCCCTTGATTTGATGTGTAATGCTCGAGTTACATTTTATCACCAATAGAATGTGAAACTCGATTCCATGACTCAATCTGTACTAGCTTTGGTGAAGCTTGTAAAGTTGTTTGTAATTGCTTTCGTTCATAGCTTGATTCATGTAATGGTTGAAAGGTTGACTTATTGATAAACAATGTTTTTGCGGTGTTTTCTCAAATACCATACTGTTTATGTAATCAATTGCAGGACAGTATAGTGTCAATCCTACTGGGAGAGGAACTAGCAATTAAGATGTAATCTACTTATCCTAATCTAAGCCGGATTCGATTTAGTGTGCAGTTGTCTAAACTAGGTGAAAATGAAATACTAAAACAGAGTGCTAAAAACAAAACATAAAAAAAAGAATGTAAAAACAGAGCATTGAAAATAAAGCAATAGAAAAACAGAGTAAAGTGCAAGACCGAATTTCAACCTAAAAGCAGAGTATTAAAATTCACGAAAATTCAATAGAGGAAAAGGGGTTCTCGAGGTTAAGGATCAATGATTAGGGTATTCCTAGGGGTTCTAGACTTGTTTATCAACCTATTTAGATGACCTCTAAGCAAGGAATCACAAAGTAATCACATTTACTCTCGTGCAATGGGACCTCTCTTGAAAGACAACTGACTTGACTCTCGCCCAACGATTGGAAGTTCAAGAGGCTTTAAGTATGGACCTTACAGAGCCTAATAACACCCTAGAAAATCAATCTCTTGAGCTAGGAAATGTTATCTCAACCTAAGCATGTTCTAGTGATTCCCCAAACGCCTCTCGGGGGGGATTTACCAAGGGATCGAATTTCAATTGATCAGAAAGAAACAAGCATTAAGAACACTTAAATTAAAGAGATCCAAGACCTTAATCAAACATAAACAAATCTGGAAATCCCTAAATTTTCCCCTAATCTCACCCTTTCCTCAAGAACCCTAGACTAACTTACTCAGAATTCATGAAGTAAAGCATAGACTTGAAATCGAAATTTAATTGCAAAAACTTAAAGACTAAAAATCGTAAATTGCTTTTTTAAGAGAGAAGTCAAAATTTGCTAGAAAAGATGATATATTAAAACTGGAAATTCTAGTACAATTTATAGATCAACAAAAGATCTTAAGTCAACTCCGTCAAAAGTCAATGTTCTGGTCCAAAAATCCTCTCGACCAAGTGATGGTCGAGTGTCATGCTCGAGTGTCAAACTCGAGTGCCAAATCTTCTAGGCCACATCCTGAACTTCAACTTTAGGCCAGACGATTCCTCATTGGTCTTCTTGTAATCCGAAATACTCCATGATAAGCTCCAAAAAGTGGCTAAAAATACCTTTTATGCAATGTATGCAATGCCCAACACTAAGTATGCAAATTATGCCTAAAAGAGCCTAAAACAATGAGAGTAATGCAAGTATGAATGCAAAACATGCTAAATAATGGCCCTAAAATATGGTAAAATGCAGACATGGTAATATTTTATTTATGCACTATGGTCTCCTTATTTGCTTTAGTATCAACTGCTTGAAGAGTGACTTGTCTCTTCTTTTGGAATTTCGTCAAAACCTCATAAAGTTTGTGCTCCCACTTTTTGATTACTTCATTGTCCTTTTGTTTCCTTGACTGCTTTTGAAACTCTTTTCATGATAGGTTCTTCATTTTTTGATCAATGACAATCTTTTTCTTATGCACATACTTCTTTCTTAACAGCACTTTCAGCATTTTCCAAGTGGTGATAGTTGGTTCTTTGTATCTTCTACGCTCAGCCTTTTCTTGAACCAACCACTTATAAGTTTCTCCCGAGAGTTGTTCGATGGCATAGACTAGTCTTTTCTCCTCTCTGATTCGGTTATAGTGAAACCAATTATCCATGTTTTCTTCCCACTCTAGATAGCTTCTTTTTCCTGAAAAAGCACAGAGTTGAATTTTAGGAGAAGATTGATGATAAAGATCAAAATAAATCACAGAGTTAGAATTGAATGGTGTTTTATATAGGTGGCACCATATGGAACTCCTTGTGTTGTCGGATAGATCAGTTTCATAGTCTGGTGGTTGCGGATCAATCCCTTCTTCTTCTTCAGAACCATAGTCTTTTTCAGATTTAGTAAGAAACTCGTCCGTGTAGGAGTCCTCCTTATCATATATGCTTTGATCAAAATAGACCATTTGCTCTTCCATGATATTTCGCAATTGAGAACGAAATAAACCAGTAACAAGTTCCTTTTGTAACAAAAATGATTGCTCACAACCAGCATAGAATGATTCTTCAAATGAAACAAAATTGTTTTAGAAACTCTGAGAACGACATTATGACTTGATCGGACACAATAAAATATCAAATCATGTTCAAAAATGCATGAATCAATTTTATAAAATACTAGACTCGTCCTAGTTTCAGACACAATTTGATTCACAATTATATTAACATCCAAATAATTTTGAAAATTGAAACAAGATGATAGACATAAGGGATTCCACGAAACAAACAGATCTAGGGAAAATGAACGTTAACACACTTTTTATGATTTTCTTTTACTAGAACAGAATGGTGAGAGATGAGAAAATGGATTGAAGAAATGGAAATATAAGAGATGATAGATTGAAATGACTCAACCTCCAAGTGTGCTATGATACCACTTGATACGATCACACAAAGGAATCAATCCCAATTTTGTCTCATCGAGGATATGGAGTAAGGATGTTCGACTTTGAGACAACAAACAAACTTAATGACAAGTTGAATGATGGATATTCTTGGACTAAAGATGATACATGACTCAAACACAAGATGGTGGAATGATTGATTCCACAATAGATTGCGAAAAGACCCTTTGATAAGTCGGAAAAGATCAATAATCGACAAACGAAAAATGATCCATGATCTATGCTTAAAAGAGGTTTTTTATTAAAAAAAGATAGATTGTCTTTTCGAATGGAGGCCACGAAAGTATTAAGTAGAGGAAGAAGAAGAAGCTTGGACATTCCCAAGACAACCTAGGAAATACAATGAATAATAAATCTGTCTTGGAAATGCAATATGCATTAATCACTTCTTTGACTTTTCAAATAACTCTTGGAGTCTTAAGTCATGTTTTTCGAGCTCTTATGGGCTTAAAACTCATAAACCAACAGAGTCTCTTGATAGTGTAACCCAACTATCTCATTAAAAACCTTAAGGAGAAAACCCAATGGGATAAAACTCACATAAGGAAAAAATAGTGTAATCGGACTACACACTCTTTGGTTAATCTTCTTGAATACTCATCTCAAGCATCAAGGTATGAATGTATTGTATGGTATTACTGTTCTTCTTGATTCCATTGGTGCTGAAGTTGAACTCAAATTCCACCAGTCGAGTCTTGAGGACGAGAATGAAGTGGAGCTTCCTATGATCATATCACCAAGCCACACATCAAGAGGAAAACCAAGACCTTCATGAAGCTTACGAAGAGGTTTATGAACCGTAAAGGCTTGAGCCAGAAGCAAGCAACCCGACTTGGCCTTTCATCCGATCCAACAAGGTATGTTTTCTGTTCAATATAAATGTTCTTGCAGGTCCACCAAGTCTAATGGCTCCAGCACCTTAGACTAGAGAGTCTTACAGCCCATAGGATTTTATTTTCGTTTAATAAGGCACCGAAATCTAAGTTCGCTTTTTTGCCATTTTTGTTTCTTGCTTGTTAATGGGATGCCACCCATATTTACTTATTTTCTTTGAGTTGAGTTCGACTTGGGGATAGCTGATAGGACTGATAACAGTGTTTTTACTATCAAATAAACCTACTGTTATATGTGATCAATGCATTTTAGTAAGGTGTCAATCCAGCTAGGCTACAAACTCTTCAATCATAATGCAATCTACTCAACCTAATCTAAGCCAGATTGATTATGGTGAATGTTATGGTGCGAATTAAACTAGGTGAAAACATGGCACTAAAATAGAGTACCAAAACAAAACGTAAAAACAGAGTAAAAACAGAGCAATAAAGACCACACAAATTAATGGAGAAAAAAGGGTTCTTGAGGTTAGGGATTAATGATCAAAGCATTCCTAGGGGTTCCAGACTTGTCTATCAACCTATTTAGATGATCTCTAAGCAATGAATCACATCATTCAAATTCATTATCATGCAATGAGACCTCTCCTAAACCACAACCAGACCTGATCCTCACCAACGATTAGAGGCTTAAGAGGCATTAAACATAGACCTAACAGAACCTAATAACACCCTAGACAATCAATCTCTTGAGCTAGGAGAAGTTATATCAACCTAACTTCATTCAGGCATTTACACAAACACCAAACCATCAGATTTCAATTGATCTAAGAGAAATAGGCATTAAGGACACTTAAATTGAAGAGATCTAAGCCTAATCAACCATAAACAAGTCTGGAAATCTCTAGATCTACCCTAATCTCACCATCTCCTCAAGAACCCTAATTGATATACTCAAAATTCATGATGAAGAACATAAACCCAGAATCATAAACCATTAACATCAAAAGAAAGACCAAGAAGAGATGAACAACAATAATTAAAGACCGAAAATCAAATAACCAAAAGATCAACAAGGATCTAAGATTCAAATAAAAGGAAAATTACCAGAGAAAAGTAGAAAAGTCTTTTTCTGCTTAAAAAGAGGTTGGTCGAGCGTCGAGTTATATGCCAAATCTTCTAAATCACGTCCTGAAATTCAACTTTAGGCCAATCGATTCACCCACGGGTCTTCTTATAGTCTAAAATACTCCATAATAAGCTGTTGAAGTACCTAAAATTCACCTTTATGCAATATATGTAATTCCCAATACCAAATACGAATAATAGAGTAAAAAGGACCTAAGACAATAATAATACTGCAAGTATAAATGCAAAATATGCCAAATAATATCCCTAAAATGTGCTAAACTGCAGACACATTAAGTCCCCCAAACTTAGTCTTTGCCTGCCCTCAAGCAAATGCATAGAGCTAAGAAGGAGGAGAGGTTGCTGACAATGGGAACATCTCACCTCAAACAAACAACTTATCAAGCTGAAAACCGTAACCCAGAAGTGAACCCCTATTCCATTGTAGAAACCACAATCTACTTACATCAAGGCTTAGCCTAATAATCGAATACTCCCTAATACTTAGCTAGACTCTAAGAAACTCAGATTTGAAACATATTTCTAAAACTGCAGACCGAAAGAGGGCCTATTGATCAAAGACCTTGGGATTCAACTTCCCCAGATTCAGCTAGACACTATTAATTCAGCATTTAAATCACTTCTTATTTCTACTCCTACATTTGCTTAAACTCATACTTATTTGGTCCAGCTTTATCAATGAAACACGAAAAAGTACGGGTTTACGCATAGTCCCGGTTCACCTTATGCATCAATGTATTAGCTTTCTCAATGAAAACAAAAAAGTATCGGTTTACGCACAGTCCCGGTTCATCTTAGGCAAAATCAGAATGGTTTCATCAATGAACACAAGAAAGTACGGGCTTACGCACAGTTCCCGTTCATCTTAGACCATATTATTTGAGCTGAGTTGTAAGAAGGATAATTCTATTTTTTTTATGCTTTTCTTTCTACTTTGCTAGCTGAACTTAAGGTAGGGTCTTATGCAATGCATCT
This sequence comes from Lepidium sativum, assembly GCA_023374145.1. Classification (NCBI taxonomy): domain Eukaryota; kingdom Viridiplantae; phylum Streptophyta; class Magnoliopsida; order Brassicales; family Brassicaceae; genus Lepidium; species Lepidium sativum. The sequence goes on from JAKUCM010004011.1 coordinate 68,212, forward strand.
CAAGCCCCTAATTTGGCAAAAAAAAAAAATTTGATTGTGAGGAAACAAAACTGGTCCTTTTTGAGACATAACATAAGCACCGGTTTCTAAGGTCAACGATCTACCAATCAGTGTTCAAGAGGGAAGAACGCAAGTTCAAGAGTTCACTATGGTTACTAGCCAATCAACCTAGCAAGACTGTCTTTCATTAGCAAAATGATTCCCAAAACTCTAGACTCAATCCTACATGAATGCAATGCACCTACATGAATCCTCTGTTTTTGACTGATGCTTTTTCATTCTTTTTCAAATTTTATGGGTTTTCTATGCCTTAAATGGTATGCAAATGAATAAATATGCTAACAAAAAATATTTTTGGTTTTTCTATGCCTTCAATGAAATGCAGATGATGAAATGAGGAAAGTCAAATATCCTCTAGAACCCTCTCCCAAACTTAAATCACACAGTCTCTTGTGTGTATAAAAACCTGAAAGAGGATCCTAGACTAGCAAGTCAAAAGAAAATATGCAATGGTATATACAATGAAGGAAAGGAATTATGTACCTCTCAAAGGTTCCAGTAGTCGGCTGCCTTGTCCCGCATAGTTGTCATGTAATTGCTAGTTTCCTGCTGACGCTCGAGCTCACCACGGTCGAACGTGCCGGTCGAGTGTTCTAGCTGACGCTCGACCTAGTGTTGCTTGAGTGCTTGGCTCGAGCTTGCAGCTCCTGGGTTGAGTGGCCTCTTTTACAAGAAAGCTGCAATGTTTGCAGAGGAGTGCTTGGCTGGTGTTGGTTGTTGCTCCCTTTCACGATCCACATAAACAGAAGCTCGCCTTGGACGAATTAGCCATGATGACTGCCCTCTATCCCTTTCCATTGCAGCTATCCTTTTGTTCAGCTCCTCATTTTCTTGTCTCCTAGCCTCATCCCTAGCAACAAGCTTCTTGACCTTCTTCATGAGGCAGTTGTTCATCTTCTGCAGCAGGCCAATGTGCTTATGGGCAACTTTAATCAGAACTCCTTGTCGTGGTGCCAGAGTGAATTCTTCAAAGCAGTATACTTCGGGATCTACCTCGTCACTGTCTGTAGGTGATGACGGTGGTGGACGACCGTTGGGATCGTATAGGGCTTCCAATGGTGGATTGAAGTCTGTGTTCCGCCACATCCTTATCGATGTATACTCCCTGTTGGGTAAAAGCAGAAAAGCATTTGTCCTAAGAAGATGATGGAACGAGTAGACATGCTTACCTTGCACCATTGTGGTGGATAGACACAGACACCTCCTCAAATGATCGATATCCATGTACCGAGGTTCTATCCACTCTTCCTCATCGATGGGTACTCCACATCTTTTCAGAATGCAAGTCACGAGACCCCCAATGGTGATTTTGCCATCACGTCCACCGAACCTGCTATCCCTTGACCAATCGCGGTATGTGACAAGCTGATTGGCAAACTGGATTGTTAGACCCGCTTCGTTTCCGTCTCTGACAATGGGGGAGCCATCACTCTTTGTTCCAACAATATCCTTGTGTGCGATCACCAACATCTCCATCTCTCCAAGGTTGATAGTACATGTGGTAAAACGTGAGAAAAAGGTATTTGCAAGGATCATAGAGAACAATCTGGACTGTGGCGAGGAGCTGGATGGTTTCCTCCTTCTAGGCACATTTTGGATGAGAGACAAACCTGGACAGCCCACAGTTCTGCAGCATCAGACATCCCTAGTTAACCCCATGGCAGTTAATGTTTCCTTGCATGGATAGCGGGTCCCCACGAAATCCATTCTTCGCAGATCGTTGAGGGCTCTTTCTGCGTTGTGCTTCTTCTTTATCTATTTCTCCCTCATCCCTTGCTTCCTCAGCTTCTTGGTCACCATATCCAGCTTCTTGGAGTGTCTCTTCCATGAGATCAACTTCAATGTCTTCCTCTACACCCTCTGCATGTCCCAATTCTGGATCATCTTCATCCATGTATTCCAACTCCTCCTACGACTCACTTCATAATCGGATCACCACCCTTCTTCGTTCCTTTTTAGCAGGTTTGGGTCTGCTCCTGGAAGACTCTCCTTGTTGAGGTTGGTTTCTAAACCGGGCATTATTCTTGGCCCTGAGTCGGAGGAGACTTGCCGGGTTACCTTTTCGGTCAAACATAATGGTGATTCACCATAAAAATAAGGCAAAAGCTGACACTCGAGGTAGACGCTCGAGCAGCAGATGGTCAAACGAGATCCTTAAGACCTTCTTCACTCGGCTCATAAGAAGACTTCTGCAAAAGAAAGAAAAAAAATAAAGAGAGATTTTAGTAAGAGAATGGGGATTGGTGTGAATGGAAAGGGGAGGGTCTTTCTCTTTATATAGGGGAGTAAAGATATGAGACAATCTTTTTCGAATTTGAAATTTAAATTAGGATCAAATCAAATCTTTTCAAATTTATTATAAAATATATTGCATTAAAGAAAGATTTGACCCTCTTTTCCTTTTTTTCGCAGTAATTGTCTTCCCTTTTGAAGCTTTTGGCAGTTATAGGTGCACAGGCCTCATAATTGACAATGCAGTGGGACACTCGACCAGACGTGGTCGAGTAATGTCTCATCATGTCGTTATGGTCCCACTTGTCCTATCTTGGGTCTCACTTTCCTGCAAAACGTACAAAAACCCTTCCAAATGCATGTAAGATGTAATAAATGCAATTAAAGATAAAAAACTATACGATTACCAAAAAGAATTTGAATGTGCTTAATGTAAATGCAAAACATAATGTATGTACAGAGGATATCTTTGGGATTGCCTCCCAACTGCGCTCGTTTATAGTCTCGAGCTTGACTCCCTCATATTCATTGGTGATGAGGTGGCTCATCGAGAAGAACCAAAATTCCCTCGGGAATCGTGTAGTCAGCTAAGTATGGCTTTACCCTATGGTCATTCACTGTAAGCTCTTCTCCTTTGTTGTTGGTCAAGGTAACAGATCCATATGGCAGAACGTGTAATACCTTAAACGGACCAGACAACTTCGATCTAAGTTTATCCGGAAACAGCTTGAGCCTAGAGTTAAAGAGAAGCACGTGATCACCAGCTGTGATTGTCTTAGACTGAATCTTCTTGTCATGAGCTGCTTTGGTGCGATCCTTGTATGCCTTAGAGCTTCATATGCCTCCAGTCGGATCTCCTCTAGTTCATGCAGATCTGTTTGCCTTTTCTCTTGGGTTGTCTTGAAATCAAAATTCAGAAGCTTAGTGGCCCAAATCGACTTGTAATCGAGTCCAACTGGCAAATGGCATGATTTTCCATAGAGTAGCTGAAAAGGCGTTCTCCCAATGGGTGTCTTAAAGGTCGTCCTATAGGCCCAAAGAGTATCATCCAATCTGGCGGCCCAATCACGTTTTGATAGTCCAACTACTTTCATTAGAATAGACTTGATTTATCTATTATATACCTCAACCTGCCCACTGGTTTGGGGATGATATGGAGTTGCCACCTTGTGTTTAACCCCATGATTCTTGAGCAAGCTCCATCACTGATCACAACTTTTGGCACTCCAAATCTGGGAAATATTATGTGCTTGAACAGCTTCAGCACCATCGTTGCATCATTTGTGGGGCATGCAATGGCTTCCACCCACTTGGAGACATAATCTACAGCAACCATATTGTAGATGTTCCCCAAAGATGGTGGGTCAATTCCCTAGCAGTCAAACACCTCTATCTCCAAGATAAGATTCTGAGGCATCTCATTCCTCTTGCTTATACTGCCGATCCTCTGACAACGATCACATCTAGATATAAACTCCTGGCAGTCCCTAAAGATGGATGGCCACCATAACCCAGATTGAAGAATCTTCTGTGCTGTCTTGAATATTGCAAAGTGTCCACCATATGCAGATCCATGACAATGTTCCAATATTCTTTAACTTCTTCCTCTGACACACACTTCCTGAAAAGCCCATCATATCCTTTCTTGTAGAGATATTGTTCATCAAAGAAATACTGCTTCACATCCCTGAAAAATTTCTTCCTTTTGTAGGAGTTCAGAGTCTTAGGTAGTTCCCCTCCTACCAAAAAGTTCACCAGATCGGCATACAATGGCAAGCAAGTCCCGGCAAGTCTCAAACAAATAAAAAAATAACTCATCTGCCTGAGTGGCGGACGCTCGACCCTATGGTGGTCGAGCGTCGAGGTCGAGTGTCTGATGGAGAAGCTCAAAAGATGTTCCTCTGGCATATCATCGTTCATTGGTAGGGATCCTTTCACCTGCATCCTAGATAGATGATCCGCAACACCGTTTTCCACCCCAAGCTTGTCCACTACTTCCATATCAAATTTCTGCAACAGTAAAATCCAACTAAGTAGTCTAGGTTTAGCATCCTTCTTCTTCATTAAGTACATCAGAGCTGCATGGTCTGTGTGTACGATAACCTTCGACCTAACCAAATAGGACCTGAGCTTCTCAAAGGCAAACACCACTGCAAGTAATTCTTGTTGCGTACTTCACTTGTGCCTCATCCAGTGTTCTACTAGCATAGTAAATCACATTTAGTTTCTTATCCTTCCTTTGTCCCAGAACGGCTCCAACAACATAATCGCTAGCATCACACATTATCTCAAAAGGAAGAGTTCAATCAGGTGCTTGAACAATGGGGGCTGTCACTAAGGCTTCTTTAAGTTCCAGAAAAGCTTTGAGACACTTTTCATCAAAGATGAACTATGTATCCTTACAGAGAAGACAACTTAGAGATCTATCTGTCTAAGAAAAGTCCTTAAGGAAACACCTATAGAAGCCTGCATGACCCAAGAAAGTCCGAATATCCTTAACTATTTTGGGAGGCTGTAGCTGAACCATTAGTTCTATCTTGGCTCCGCATATCCTTAACTGTTTTGTCAACCTCAATGCCTTTCTCTGATATCTTATAACCCAAAACGATACGCTCTCTTACCATGAAGTGGCACTTTTCCCAATTAAGCACAAGGTCTGTTTCAACACACATAGATAAAACCCTGCACAAATTCAATAAACAATAGGAGAAAGAAGAGCCATAGACAGAGAAATCATCCATGAACACCTCAACCATCTCCTCAATTAGATCCAAAAATATCAAAGTCATGCAATGTTGAAATGTAGCAGGTTCATTACATAGATCAAATGGCATTCTCCTATATGCAAATGTGCCGTAAGGGCAAGTGAAGGTTGTCTTTTCCTGATCATTTAGATGTATAGTGATCTGGAAAAATCCACTATATCCATCAAGGAAAAAGTAATATGAGTGCTTAGCCAAGCTCTCTAGCATTTGATCAATGAAAAGGTAAAGGATAATGATCCTTCCTAAATGCAGAATTCAATTTCCTAAAGTCAATGCACATCCTATGTCCTGTCACAATCCAAGTGGGAATCAAATCATCATTCTCATTCCTAACAATAGTAATCCCTCCCTTTTTGGGCACACAATGCACAGGGGATACCCATTTAATATCTGAAATTGGGTAAATAATATAAGCATCTAGCAATTTCAAGATTTCCTGCTTAACAATCTCCTTCAAGTTTGGATTTAATCTCCTTTGAGGTTTACTGCTAGAGTAGAATTCATTTTCAAGGTGAATTCTATGAGTGCATAAATCACGTGAAATTCCCCTAATATCATATATTGAATATCCTAAGGCATTCCTAAACCGTTTCAATTCAGCAAGCAGCATCACTAACTCATCATCAGTTAATCCATCATTCACAATTACAGGGTATGTTGAGTTAAGTCCAAGAAATGCGTACCTGAGCCCTGAGGGGAGTGGTTTGAGATCCACTTTTCGTGATTTGAGCTTTAACCAATCGTCCGGATATACTGCAGGTTGACACTCGACTGTGGTGTGTTCAAGTGTTGGTCGAGTGTGGGCAGTCTAGGGCTGAATGATGACACTCGACGATGTGGTGATCGAGCTTCATGGTCGAGTGTACAATCTCAAATGAGTTTTCCCCTTTTAAAGGCTTGTAAGAGTCTAGCAACTTCTTGTAAGCCTCTATTTCCAAATGCACATACCCATCACGACCATCTCTTATCAAAGCAGTGCTAAGGTGATCTTCTTCCACTAATTCCTCGAATAATTTCTCAGACAAATCATCTATCTCCTGGACTACAAACAACTAACTCTCAATAGTTGGTTTCCTCATCACATCACTGATGTTGAAAGTCATTTTGAAGTCCTTCCCCATATTCAGTTCAATTTCCTCTTTTGGTACATTAATCACAGCTCCTACAGTGGCCAAGAAAGGCCTACCAAACAATAGAGGGTCTTTGGGCTCCTCTCCCATATCGAGAACAACAAAATCTGTTGGAATTTCGACTCATCCAACCTAAACTGGTAGATATTCCAAAATGCCATGTGGAACCCTAACTGATCTATCAGCTAAGACCAGAGATATCTTGCAGGTCTTGTACTTATAATACCCAAAACGCTTGACCACTAAGAGTGGCATCAAGCTGATCGATGCCCCTAAATAATATAAGCAATTCCTGAATGTGAGGGGACCTAAAGAGCGTGGGATTGTGAATGTCCCTGGATCAGCAAGCTTCTTAGGTATGATTTTCCTTTGTATAACAACACTGAATTCATGTGTTAGCACAACCATCCCTTCAACTTCTTGTGTTATGTCCTTGACTACATCCTTCAAAAACTTCTGGTAAGGGGGCATTAGCATGAAGGCATCCAGTATTGGTATCTTCACCTTAATATCCCTCATCTGCTTTTCAAAGAGAGCTTTGTACTTGTCTGCAACATCTTTCTTGAATCTCTGTGGGAAAGGAAGTTGTGGTTTGAAATGGGGTGGAGGAAAAGACTTTGGTTCTTTCTGTAAGTTACTAGGCTTTCCGGTTTCAGGACGCGATGCTCGACCAGGTGGTGATCGAGTATCATGGTCGAGCGTCGGCGGATTTGGCGGTTTTGTGTTAAATTCTGTCTGTTCGTTACCAAGTCATCCTCCCCACCCTGAATGACACTGTCCTCAGTGGCATCTGTATCTTCAGCACATATTAGTAACTCACGGCCACTATGGAGTGTAATGGCGTTGGCGTGATACTCCTTAGGGTTTTGAACAGCTTTTCCAGGTAGTAGTCTAGTGGGTTTCACAGTAGATGAGGAGCCTTGCTGATTCTCTACAAACTTGAGGCGGGCATTGAGAGTCTCAAACTTGCAGTGGAGATCATTGTGGGAAGTATCTATCTTGGTGTGGACCTCAAGAAACTTCCTAGTCAATTCAGAGGTTGTAGCTGTCTGGCCTTTGAGGATTTGTTGCAAAATTTCCATAACCTCAGGGGTTTGTTGGGGTTGGGGTGGGTTATGGTTTTCATATCTAGGTGGTACAGTAGGAGGGTGGTGGTGAGTTTGCTGGTACTGTGGTTTGGGGACAAAGGGTTTGGATTGAGGCTGGTTGTGCGGAGAGGTTTAGGTTGGGTTTGTAACTGTTGGAAGGCCGATAGCTTTGACCATGATTCTGCACAAAACTGACCTCCTCTACCTGATATTCATCCTCAACAACTTGTTCTGTCTCACTCACATGATGCACCTATTTCTGATGAACGGAGAGCAACCTGTCCAGCTTGTCTTGTATGGCTTTGAGTTCCTTCTTGCTAACCTTGTCAGGATCTGCTGTACCCCCAGAAGTCCGATCATAGTCTTCACTGTATTGGCTATCTTCTTGGGATAAGTTTCCAACTAGTTCCCAACCATCATCCACATCCTTGTTCTGAAAGTTCACATTGCTTGTTGTGTCCAACAACATTCGAATCTTGGGAATAACGCCCTTGTAAAGAGTACTAAGGAGAGACTTGGTACCAAACTCATGATGAGGGCATTGAGATTGGTACATCTTGAATCGTTCCCAGGCCTCAGAGAATGTCTCAGAATTGGTTTGCTTGAAACCGGAGATAGAATTTTGAAGCTTTACAGTTCTAGAATTGGAGAAGAATTTACCTAGAAAAGCATGTTTGCAAGCATCCCAAGATGTAATAGACGCTTGAGGCAAGTATTTTTCCCACATGTGAGCCTTGTCTCCAAGAGAAAAAGGAAACAGCCATTAATCTTGGTCAAACTGGTTAGTCTCTCAAACTCATCAAGATGATCCAGCGGATCCTCAGATGGCAAACCATGAAATTTGTTATTCTGTACCATGGAGATCATACAACTCTTAATCTTAAAGTTGTTGTTGGCAATAGAAGGTGGAACAATTCCATGGCGTGTAGTGTGAATACTGCGAGCATCACCAGCTCCAATGTGTCGTGTGCGCCTAGGACGAGGTCATGGCTCAGTAGCATGTGCCTATTCTTTCATCTCAACCTGATCCTGAAGCTCCTCGTTAAACTATTGCACTGTACCCGAAAATGTTCATGAGGTAACCGGTCTATGTTGTCCGAGTATTGGATGATATTTTCACTACCCTTGGATCTTGTATGCATGCAAGTGGGTTTTAACAGCAGAAACAGACACTCGACCAAGGCTTGATCGAGTGGTAAGGTCGAGTGTTCTAGGGAATGAGAAAACCACGGCATTCGAGTTGTGTTGGTCGAGCGTCGTGATCAAGTGTTCCTGCAAAACAGACAAAACCCAGAAACAAGCTATTAAGAATGGAATAATCAGAACACACACTTAGAACTTAGTCTCAGGAAAGTGATAATCCTAATTGTAGCTAACTAAAACCTATTTGGCAACGGCGCCAATTTGATAACAGTGTTTTTACTATCAAATAAACATACTGTTATATGTGATCAATGCAGTACAACAACATGTCAATATAACTTGGCTAGCAACTATTCAATCAGAATGCAATCTACTCAACCTAATCTAAGCCACAATGATTATGGTGAATGTTATGGTGCAAATTGAACTAGGTGAAAACAGGGCACTAAAACAGAATACCAAAATAGAACGTAAAAACAGAGTAAAAACAGAGTGCGAAAATAGAGCAAAAACAGAGTATTGTGCAATGATCAAAGCATTCCTAGGGGAAAAACAGAGCAACCCTAAGACAAAGTTTTAGGTGAAAAACAGAGTAATAAAGACCATGAAAATTAATAGAGAAAAAGGGGTTCTTAAGATTAGGGATCAGTGATCAAAAACATTCCTAGGGGTTCCAGACTTTTCTATCAACCTATTTAGATGATCTCTAAGCAAGGAATCACATCAATCACATTCATTCTCATGCAATGGGACCTCTCCTAATCCACAACCAGACTTGATCCTCACCAACGATAAAAGGCTTAAGAGGCATTAAACACAGACCTAACAGAGCCTGACAACACCCTGCACAATCAATCGCTTGAGCTAGGAGAAGTTATCTCAACCTAACTTCATTCAGGCATTTATACAAACACCTTTTGGGTGGGAAACACCAAACTATCAGATTTCCGTTGATCAAAGAGAAATAAGCATTAAGGACACTTAAATTGAAGAGATCTAAGCCTAATCAACCCTAAACAAGTCTAGAAATCCCTAGATTTACCCAAATCTCACCATCTCCTCAAGAACCCTAATTGATCTACTCAAAATTCATGATGAAAAACATAAACCAAGAATCAGAAACCATTAACATCAAAAGAAAGATCAAGAAGAGATGAACAAAAATGATTGAAAGCAAAAACTCGAACTCTCCAAGGATCAACAAGGATCTACAATTCAAAGAAAAGGAAATTACAAAGGAAAAAGGAGAAAAGTTTTTTTTGCTTAAAGAAAAGAGGCTAAAACGTTTTAGGGTTTGCTTGATTACATAAGTTTTTACATCTGTTTTTACTCTGTTTTTACATTCTGTTTTTTACTCTGTTTTACGTTCTGTTTCCATTAAGCTTGATTAGTATAATACAATTCACCGTAATCATTATGGCTTAGATTAGGTTGAGTAGATTGAATCCAAATTGAATAGTTGCGAGCCGAGTTGGATTTACACCTTACTGTACTACGATTGATTAGATAACAGTAAGTTATTTGATAACCGTAAAAACCCTATTATCAAATTGACACTCGACCTACACAGCTCAAGTGCCATTATTTTCAAACCCAGAACACTCGACATCAACACTCGATCAAACCTTGGTTGAGTGTCCGTTTTTTGAGCCAGAATCAACTTGCATGCATACTCGATCAAAGGGCAGTGAACATCTTATCCCCTACACGGACAACATACACATATTCCCTCGCAAACAGTTGCAGAATCAACAAAACAATTTGAACGAGGAGATTCAGGATCAGGTTTGGATGGAAGAACAGTCACACGCAACTGAGCCAGGACATATTGGAGCAGGTGATGCTCCGAATATCCACACAACACGCCATGGAATTGTTGCCCCTGCCATTGCCAACAACAATTTTGAGATTAAGAGTGGTATGATCTTCATGGTGCAGAACAGTAAGTTTCATGGGTTGCCATCTGAGGATCCGGTGGATCACCTTGATGAGTTCGAAAGGTTAACGAGTTTGACAAAGATTAATGGGGTCAGTGAGGATGCTCTGAAACTAAGGTTGTTCCCATTCTCGCTTACAGACAAAGCTCACTTGTGAGAAAAACACTTGCCTCAAGGGTCTATTACATCTTGGGATGCATGTAAGCAAGCCTTTCTTGGAAAATTCTTTTCCAATTCCAGAACAGCGAAGCTTCGCAACTCCATCTCTAGTTTCAAACAAAACCATTATGAGACATTCTCTGAGGCATGGGAACGATTCAAGTTGTACCAATCTCAATGCCCCCATCATGGATTCAGTGCTGAATCACTCCTCAACACTCTCTACAGAGGCGTCCTTCCCAAGATTTGAATGATGTTAGACACAGCAAGCAACATAAACTTTATGAACAAGGATGTCGATGATGGTTGGGAACTAGCTGAAGCGGATGATGATCAGATAGAGGAGGTCAGTTATGTGCAGAACTAGGGAAACAACTATCGCCCCTACAACAGTTACAAACCTAACCAAAACCTCTCCTCCAAGAACACCAATGTGGCTAATCCCCAGGATCAGGTGTATCCCCCAAAACAGCACAACCAGCCTCCATCCAAACCCTTTATCACCAAACCACAGTACCAGCAAATGCATCACCAACCACCCACTGTACCACCTGGATATGAGAACCACAACCCAACCCAACCCCAACAAACACCTGAAGCTATGGACATTTTGCAACAAATCTTCAAAGGTCAGACAACTACAACATCATAATTGACTAGGAATTTTGTTGAGGTTCACACAAAGATAGATGCTTCTCAGAGTGATCTGCACTGCAAGTTTGAGACACTTAATGCTCAGCTCAAGTATGTCGAGAATCAGCAAGGCTCCTCATCTTCTGTGGAACCGACTGGACAGCTACCAGGAAAAGCTGTTCAGAACCCTAAGGAGTACCACGCCAACGCCATTACGTAGTGGCCGTGAGTTACTGATTCGTGCTGAAAATGCAGATGCCACTGAGGACAGTGTCATTCAGGAGGGGGAGGATGATTTGGTCGAAGAACAGCGAGAAATCAGCACGAAACCGCTGAAATCCAAAACACTCGAGCCTGACAGTCGACGACCACCTGGTGGAGTGTCGTCTCCCGAACCACCAAAATCTAGTGATTTTCATAAAGACCCAAAGCCGTTTGCTCCACCGCCTTTCAAACCCCAACTTCCTTTTCCGCAGAGATTGAAGAAGGATGTTGCAGAGAAATACAAGGCTCTCTTCGAAAAACAGATGAGGGATGTTGAAGTGAAGATACCGATTCTGGACGCCTTCATGCTAATGCCCCCATACCATAAATTTTTGAAGGATGCAGTCAAGGACATAACACAAGAGGTTGAAGGGACGGTTGTACTATCACATGAGGTCAGTGCCGTAATTCAGAGGAAAATCATACCGAAGAAGCTAGATGATCAAGGGACATTCACAATCCCATGCTCCTTAGGTCCTACCACGTTCAGGAGTTTCCTATACGATCTAGGAGCATCGATCAGCTTGATGCCAATGTCAGTCGCCAAGCGCTTAAGGTTTGACAAGTACAAGACATGCAAGATATCTCTTGTTTTAGCTGATAGGTTGGTTAGGATTCCGCATGGCATTTTGGAATATCTATCGGTTCAGGTTGGAGGAGTGGAAATCCTGACAGATTTCATTGTTTTCGATATGGGAGAAGAGCCCAAAGACCCCTTGCTGTTTGGTAGACCTTTCTTGGCCACTGCAGGAGCTGTGATTAATGTATCGAAAAGAGAAATCGAACTGAATTTGGGGAAGGATTTCAAAATGACCTTCAACATCAACAATGTGATGAGGAAACCGACTATTGAGGGTCAGCTGTTTCTAGTTCAGGAGATAGATGAGCTTTCAGAGGATCTGTTTGAGGAATTAATGGAAGAAGATCACCTTGGTATTGCTCTGACAAAAGATGGTTGTGATGGGTACATGCATAGGGAGTCAGAGGTTTACAAGAAATTGTTGGACTCTTGCAAGCCTCTAAAAGGGGAAAATCGGCCCGTGACTGAACACTCGAGCCTGACACTCGACCACCACCTGGTCGAGTGTCGTGATTCAGCCAAAGACCACTTACACTCGACCAACACACTCGACCACACCAAGTTCGAATGTTCGTCGTCGGTAGATCCAGACGATTGGTCAAAGCTCAAATCACTAAAAGTGGATCTCAAACCACTATCCTCGGGGCTCAGGTACGCATTTCCTGGAACCAGCTCAACATATCCTGTGATTGTGAATGATGCATTAAGTGAGAATGAGTTAGAAATGTTCCTTGCTGAATTGAAACGGTTTAGAAAGGCTCTAGGATACTCATATTAGAGGAATTTCTCCTGACTTATGCACACATAGAATTCACCTTGAAAATGAATCCTACTCTAGCAGGGACCCTCAAAGGAGATTAAATCCAAATATGAAAGAGGTTGTTAAGAAGAAAATTTTGAAATTGCTAGATGATGACATTATTTACCCTATTTCGGATAGCAAATGGGTATCTCCTGTGCATTGTGTGCCCAAGAATGGTGGAATAACTGTTATTAGGAATGAGAATGAGGATTTGATTCCTACTAGGACTGTTATAGGACATAGGATGTGCATTGATTTTAGGAAATTGAACTCTGCATCTAGGAAAGATCATTACCCCTTACTCTTCATTGATCAAATGCTAGAGAGGATGACTAATCATTCATATTACTGTTTCCTTAATGGATATAGTTGATTTTTTCAGATCCCTATACATTCAAATGATCAGGAAAAGACAACCTTTACCTGCCCCTATGGCATATGTGCATATAGAAGAATGCCATTTGGTCTCTGTAATGCACCTGCTACTTTTCAACGTTGCATGACTTCGATATTTTCATATCTGATTAAGGAGATGGTTGAGGTGTTTATGGACGATTTCTCTGTCTATGGCTCTTCCTTCTCCTCTTGTTTGTCAAACTTGTGCATGGTTCTATCTAGGTGTGTTGAAACAGACCTTGTGCTCAACTGGGAGAAGTGCCACTTCATGGTGAGAGAAGGCATTGTTCTGGGTCATAAGATATCAGAAAAGGGTATTGAGGTCGACAAAGCCAAGATAGAAGTGATGGTTCAGTTGCAGCCTCCCAAAACAGTGAAGGACATTAGGTGTTTCTCGGGTCACGCAGGGTTTTATAGGTGTTTCATCAAGGATTTTTCTAAGACGGCTAGACCTCTGACTCGTCTCCTCTGCAAGGAAACAAAGTTTGTCTTTGATGAGGAATATCTCAAGGCTTTTCTGGAACTAAAAGAGGCCTTAGTGACAGCACATATCGTTCAAGCACCAGATTGGACTGTTCCTTTTGAAATAATGTGTGATGCTAGTGATTACGCTGTGGGAGAAGTCCTAGGACAAAAGAAGGATAAGAAGCTCAATGTGATATACTACGCTAGTAGAACACTGGATGACGCTCAGGTAAAGTATGCCACGACGGAGAAGTATTTACTTGCAGATCACCTCTCTAGGATTCAGGTGAAATGGTCCCTTCCGATGAATGATGATATGCCAGAAGAGCATCTATTGAGCTTTACAATCAGACACTCGACTGTGACACTCGATCAAGCCTTGGCCGAGTGTCCGTCTTCTGGTCTGAAAAAGTGCTTTAGGTTTGGAATGCAACTTGTCGGGACTAGACTGCCGTGGTATGCCGATCTGGTGAACTTTTTGGTAGGAGGAGAACTACCTAAGACTCTGCATTCACATCAAAGGAAGAAAATTTTCAGAGATGTGAAGCAATACTTCTGAGATGAGCCGTATCTCTACAAGAAAGGATCTGATGGGCTGTTCAGAAGGTGTGTGTCAGAGGAAAAAGTTAACGGGATATTGGAGCACTACCATGGATCTGCATATGGTGGACAATTTCCAGCCTTCAAGACTGCACAAAAGATTCTTCAAGATGGTTTATTGACGCGGAAACACATAGGAATCATCACTCCAAGTTATAAGGATAGTTTTTGGTCTTCAAAGAATTTGAGTAACCCCCACCTTAGGTATATTAAACCTAAGATTGTTGTTGTTTCAACTCGCCTTCAATTAAGCAAAGTGGTGGAACCACAAAATGTTGACTCGAGTAGCCCCCACCTTTAGTATATTAAACCAAAGATTGTTGCTATTTTGACTCGCCCCTTCACGCCAATGGCTAGGAATGGCAACACAAGTGTGATGAAATTCACTTGATAAACCAGTTTGATCCCTTGGATATGACACACCAAGAAAGATCGAAAAGTTCACAAAGAACAAAAAGAGAATCACTCTCAAATTTATTGATAAAAAGTTGGATGCTCACAAATGAGAATTACATGAGTTTATAAAGAAGAGAAAGGACTCTCTAGATTCCCCTAAACTTATTGAATGTCTTAAATATAAAGAGTAAAGACTACTAAGTAAATGACAAGTAAATGTCACAATTTACTATGACTTGAATGAGAAGGACGCTTGAACTTTTGGCCTCCAAAATATCTGATAGTCTTCCAAATTCGTCACTATTCATGGGCTGAACTTTAAGACTTGATTTAGGACTTCTCTTGGACTTGTAGAAGGCTCAAAGTGGTTTGGACTTGCCAAGTATAAATGCTCTCCTTGATTTGTTTAGCACGTGATCTTGTAATTGGACCGACTGGAATCTCCAAAGCTTTCTCGTGATCTTCATTGCTTAGCTCCAAGTTCTCTCTCTCTCTCTCT
>JAKUCM010004012.1:0-20861 GCA_023374145.1 Lepidium sativum
CGTTTCATACCCCA
Organism: Lepidium sativum; assembly: GCA_023374145.1. Taxonomy (NCBI): domain Eukaryota; kingdom Viridiplantae; phylum Streptophyta; class Magnoliopsida; order Brassicales; family Brassicaceae; genus Lepidium; species Lepidium sativum. The sequence continues at coordinate 15 of JAKUCM010004012.1, forward strand.
TGCGAGCTTCTTTGAGTCGTTTCTATGGTATGATTCAAGATGGTGAAGAAGACAATGACTATGACGAGCAGTATGAGTTGTTCCGTGAACACGTGAGGGATTCTGCTGAACATCAAGACACTTGTATCCTTTATCGTCTTGACAAATTCTGCAATTACAATGTTAATGGTCTTGTTATAAATATTTTTGCAGGCAGCCCTAGTATTATGCAGGGGGAACTTACACGGTCAAGGAAATAGGCTGCAATGGAACTGTTACATTATTGGATGCATCAGGAAGGATGATACACACGAAAGATGAACAGTTGAAAAGGATTATCATTGACGAGATAAGTGTCCAAGGAGTGAGTAAACCTCACTCAAGCAGCTCTGTCATCTGAATGACGTCTGAGTCAAGCTAATGACTGTAAAAGAGCGTTGAGTGGGAGGTAACCCACTATTAGGTAATTTGTTTTTCATTTTTCTTTTTCGTCTGGGGAAATTGATGTTCCTCATATTTTTGAGCTCATTATTACAATTATATTTGGGAAATTTGTCTATGTTTTATTGAGATTTCACGTCAAAAACGTTCAGAGTTGGAATCATGTTTGAAGGTGGACTTTGGAGAGGTTTGAAGCATTTTCCGTCATTCTCCATGAAAGGAAGGACCGATCGATCTATCAAGGATCGATCGATCAGTCATCTCAAAAGATTATGCGCACGATCTGAAGAACGACTTGGTGTCTTAGAAGATCGACTCATCATCCAAGGGATCAATCAATTTCCTAGTGCTCGATCGATCCTAGCCTTTCGCAAAAACCTAATTTCGTAATATTCAGCCCTTGTTTTGGGCCCTATAAATACTCTTTTCCTATTTTTTTAGGGAGCCTCTTTTGATATTGGAGAACAAAATTTTATAGAGTTTTGAGAGTTTGTAAGCTAGGAAGAAGATCTCTTCATACTTGAGAAGAATTTCTGAATCCTCCTTATTCTTTCTTTATGCAATTTCAATTTCAGTTCATCATGACTTGCCAACTTTGTTGTTCTATGTCTGAGTAGATTTTAGATCAGATCTAGGAATTCTAGGTTTTTAGAATTCACTGTTGGGGAACAAATAAGATTGATTGATAGATGATTCTCCTTCTAATACTCGAATCTAATGCATAGATTAGCCTGATCACCTAGTCAATGATTTTAGGTTGTTAACCTTCCAGAAGATTGTTAGGAACTAGAACTAGATTAGAAGAGCAATTCCTTCACTACCAACGAGAGTTGATGCTAGGTTGGATTGTGGGTAATTAAACCCAACCGATAAAGCCTATTTGTAATCTGAAACCAACGAGAGTTATGACCTTTAGGTTATTGAAAGAGGGGTAGATTCAATGAGAGTTGGTTTGCCTTTATTCATGTTCAAGCCGAGAATAAGATTAGAGTAGTTCCTGAATAGTTTCCCTGACAAGAATTTTAACTCCCAAATGAATACCCGACATCTGATTGCTTAAATTATTTGATTACATTCACATCTAAGTTGTTAGAATGCACTTTCTTTATTGGATTGATATAGCTTGTGATTCAATAGGAATTGAGAGTGTAACTTGGTTCTTCGTGGATTCGATCCCTAAATAATATTTCATTTGTTGTGCACTTGTAGTAGGATATAGGGTTAAAACTCGTAGTATCAGAACCGTTAAGAGATTAATGAATTTTTGTTACATCCCTGATTTCAAAAGAAACTTGATTTCAGTGAGCTTGCTAGACACACAAGAATTTAGACAAATCAGTGGAGGAGGGAAGCTTAAATTCTTCAGGAATGACAAGTTTGCATTACAAGGAACATTGAATGGGTCTCTCTATTATCTTGATGGTGAGAAAATTGTTGGTGAATCGAACAGCTTTGTGTCAAAGGATGAGACGTCATTGTGGCACATAAGACTCGGTCACATAAGCATGAAAAATATGAATGCTCTTGTTGAAAAAGGAATCCTTGAGAAGAAGAAAATATAGCACATTAGAGTTTTGTGAAAACTGTGTAATGGGAAAAAATAAAAGACTGAGTTTTAATATAAGAAAACACAACACTGATGATATTCTAAAGTATGTACACTCTGATTTATGGGGATCACCAAACGTTCATCCATCGCTGTCAAAGAAACGGTATTTTCTGTCTATTATTGATGATTTTACGAGGAAAGTCTGGGTATATCTATTAGCCACCAAGGATGAAGTTTTCGGGAAATTCAGAGAGTGGAAAATACTTGTAGAAAATCAAGCCAACAAGAAGGTTAAATGCCTTCGAACATATAACGGGTTGGATTTTTGTAACTCGGATTATGACAATTTCTGTAAAGAGAATGGCATCGAGAGACACAAAACATGTTCGTACACACCACAACAGAAAGGTGTGGCAGAACGTATGAATCGAACAATCATGGAAAAGGTTAGATGTCTCTTGGATGAATCGGGATTAGAAGAGAGGTTTTGGGCCGAGGTTGTGGCCACTTTGGTATACATGATTAACCGAACACCATCATCGGCAAATGATTACAACATCCCAGAGGAACTTTGGCTAGGTAAAACACTGGGATACTCACATATAAGGAGATTTGGGGTGGTAGTGTATGTTCATGTAGATCAAGGAAAGCTCAAACCTAGAGTGTTAAAAGGAATTTTTATCGGATATCCTTATGGAGTGAAAGGGTATAAAGTGTGGCTACTTAATGATAAAAAGTGTATTATCACAAGAAACATATTGTTCACAAAAGACAAGGTTTATAAGAACTTAAATAAAGAGGACAATATAAACATGAACAAGCTAGAGGGAAAAGAAAATGACTCATTGATGTTGGAAGCGACTCAGTTCAAAGAGAAAGAAAACATGGATAAGAGAACAAATGAAGGTGGAGTTGTGGCTGATAGAGTGTCATCAAGTGATGATGAATCTAGTGATGATAATGGTGATGAAGATCTAGCAAATTATCAGCTGGCTAGGGACAAAGTGAGAAGACATATTAAGCCACCTTCAAGATACGAAAACGAAGATGAAGTTGCAGCGTTTGCAGTCATGGCCACAGAAGAATTAGGCTCGAAAGAACCTAAAGACTACATGGAAGCTCAATGTAGTAAAGATAGACGGAAGTTGAAGAAAGCCACAAATGAAGAATACAACTCACTCATGAAAAATCATACATGGAATTTGATGAAGTTACCAAAGGATCAAAAGACAATCGGATGCAAGTGGATATTTGATATAAAACCTGGAATTCCGGGAGTTGAAGAAGTTAGATACAAAGCAAGATTGGTGGCGAAAGGATATTCACAAAGAGAAGGTATTGATTATCAAGAAATATTTTCACTAGTAGTTAAGCATGTGTCAATAAGATTCTTGTTATCAATCACAGTAAATCAAGAATTAGATTTAGAGCAACTTGATGTAAAAACAGCGTTTTTACATTGGAAAATAGATGAAGATATCTATATGGAGCAGCCACCGGGTTATGAGTAAAAGGGAAAGAAGATTTGGTGTGTCACTTGGAAAGATCCTTATACGGATTAAAGCAAGCACCAAGACAATGGAACAAGTGTTTCGATCAATTCATGATCAAAAATGGCTTCACTAAGAGTGAATATGATCATTGTGTGTACTTCAAGAAACTTCATAACGAAGAGTACATCTACTTACTCTTATACGTGGACGATATGCTTGTCGCAGCAAAAAGCATCTCGGAAGTTGAAAAAGTAAAGGAACTGCTGAAAAGTGAGTTTGATATGAAGGATTTAGGACCAGCAAAACAAATTTTGGGTATGGATATAGAGAGTAATCGTGCAGAGGGTGTGCTTAGTCTGTCATAGCTAAGTTACATAAAGAAAGTATTGCAAGTATTCCGAATGAATGATGCTAAAGCAGTCTCAACTCCGCTAGGCACTCACTTCAAGTTAGCTGCGGTTAAAGGAGAAGGAGAAGATGCTGAAACAGGGGAATTTCCATACTCAAATGCAATAGGGAGCATCATGTACGCAATGACAGGAACAAAATCGGATGTTGCTTATGCAATAGGACTTGTAAGATTCATGGGGAATCCAGGACATGTGCATTGGACTGCAGTGCAATGGCTTTTTAAAATACTTAAAGGGGACACAAGACAAGTGTTTAGTATTCAAGAAGAACGCAGATTTCAAGGTAGAAGGCTACTCCGATTCAGAATTTGCAGCAGATTTGGATCGAAGAAGATTAACCACGGATATGTTTTTACCGTAGGTGGCAAAACTGTGAGCTGGCAATCGATTCTTTATCACATTGTTGCTCTCTCAACAACCGAGGCAGAGTATATAGCCTTAGTGGAAGCGGTTAAAGAGGGGATTTGTCTAAAAGGATTAGCGGAAGAGCTGAGTTATAAATGAGGAAAATTGAGAGTTTTTTGTGACTCTCAAAGTGCAATATGTCATGCCAAGAATAATGTGTTTCATAAGAGAACGAAACACATTGATGTGGAGATGCATTTCATTAGAGATGTAATTGAACATGGAGAAGTAAGTGTGGAGAAGATACATACGTCTAAGAATCCAGCCAACATGCTTACTAAGGTGATCCCGATTCAGAAATTTGAGCAAGCTCTAGCTTTGCTCAAAGTAATCAAGCACTAGATACTTGGTTATGTTTGGCGGTGCAAAGAAACAAACTCGGAGGTGTGTTGATGTCAAGCTGGAGATTGTAAAGTGATGGCAAGCAACACACTTAATCATGAACCGGTTTTGGTTCATGGTGGTACAAAGAGACAATTGAAGGTCATTGGTTAATGATTGTTATTCAATTGTCTCTAGGAAGTATCCGGATCAATCTTTCGATGAGATTTGATAAAGAGAGTTTGTTGATAAGAGTTAGTTAGGTTGATAAGAGATAGATATAAGATCTTTGAAGATCTTATCTCTTTGCTTTATGTTTTAACTCCTATAAAAGGAGAGCATTGTAAACCTATGTAATCAAACGAGAAATAGTGGATTGGTTGTGCCGTCAAGCCGAGACGTAAAGTACTCATTCGAGACTTGAACTCGTATATATTCCGTGTGCTCCTATACATACTAATCGAACATTAAGTCATAACACATCCAATATTAAAAGTAAACCTCCGGAGAAGCTCGTGAAGATCAAAGGTTTTACAATCTTTAGTGGCCGCGTTTAGAAACGGTATAAGCTTGTTCTCGACTTCGTCTCTCAAAACCGTGACGTATTCTCTAAGCGACTTGGGGGTGAAATCATGAGTAGCCAGTCTCCGTTGCTTTAGCCAGAGGTTTCCGTCGACGTTAAAAACTCCGTTTCCAAGAAAATCTTCGAGAATCTCAGTAAAGGGTTTGCCTTTGGGATAATTATGGAAGTTTGTTTTGAGGATATACTCGACGTTCGAGGGGTTCGCCGTCACAACGGTTCTCCGGGAAGCTAACCGGTTGATGACTACAGTCCCACTTGGGGAATCGGTTAAGAGCTTAGTATACCAATCCAGTAACCGGTTTTGATTAGCATAGAAGGAAAGTATGCATCCGATAACCGGTATGCTTCAGGTCTAGTGTTACGGTAAGAACATATAAAAAAAATTTGCAGTAGAGACAATCAAAAAAGAAGAAGTAGAGTTGAAGCTTCCATTGTTGTTGATGAGCTTCAAATGACTTTGATGAACAGGAAAGTCATTACAGATTTGACGCACGAGCTTTAATTCATCTTCATTCATGGATCCCATCAATTTTAAAATGACTAATAGTATTCATTATTATTCATTTATAAAAGGTCTTTTATTTGAAGACTTTCGACAATAATTTATATTAACTTTCCATTGATATATAAAGTTCCATTATTATTACGTCAAAAATTGCCAATTTAGTTTTATATTTATCAAAAATGGTTAATTTTTAAATTTTGGAAGCGGTTAATTACACAATTAAATTTTTGTTGACTTTTGAAAAAAAATTCAAACTTTGCATTAATTCGTCCAATTGAATTTTTTGCGAATTTATAATAAAAATTGACTCTAAATTTGGAAGCTAAATTGAGTTTTGAAAGTTCGATTCACTTTTTAACTTTGTTTTGAGGAATTCCTATGCTTGATTTGTCTTTTTTTTTTTTAAGAATGAGCTCAAATTCGTCGATAATATATTATCTTTGATACTTTAAAATGACGAATTTGAGATCATTCTTGAAAAAAGAATAAATTAAGTTTAGGAGTTCTTCAAAACGAAGATAAAAAGTGAATCGAATTTCAATTTCATAGTCAATTTTGATTTGAGATTCATGAAAAAATCAATTGATTAAATCAACGTAAAGTTTAAAATTTTTAAAAAAATCAACAAAAAATTAAAAATTTAATCAAATATATCCAAAATTCAAAGTTAAACCAACTACTTTCAATAAATACAAAATTAAATAGATATTTTCTCATATTTTTACTCCAATCTTCTCTTATTATAATAATCGTTTTGCTTGTTCAATCTGTCTACACACACTAAATTATATAATATTTGATCGAATAATAAAATGATTTAGGTAGTAACATCCAAATCTGACAAGTGTGTATTTAAATAAGTATCAAGATGATATTCTATCAAATCAATTGTATTATAAATGGAGATTAAGGCGAAAATTGCGGTACCAGTGACGAATATAATTGCCACATGCAAATATAATGGAATATGAGAAGAGGGAGTCGCATTAAAATAGGAAAGTCGAAAAGAAAAACAGAGGATGAAAAATTTAGGTGAGGAGAGATGTGACATTAGATCATATTGCTTATTAATTAAACAGGTGGGGAATCTAATAGGGTTGTTGCCAAAATTAATTTAACCAAATGAAGGCCTAATTAAAGAGATGGGGAGGAACAGGTACAACATAAATTATAAGGCAACCTTGTGCTCTCGAGATGCTATAGCAGATGAAATTATAGTGTGTAATGTTTGTAAGTGAGTGTTAATTTGATAAGATTAAAGCATTTGTTTGTCTATTAATTAGAAGAGACTAAAGTCGATATCTTCTATTCCAAAGAGTGGAGTTAGCATAATCGATATGACATGATAGGTTATTATGTAATATAGTACCATCTCAACAAAATATTACTATGCAGATGAATGATACTACTTTCCAATCACCCACCCAAGCTTTCTCCTCTATAATAGTTTAAATAGATATAATTAAGCCAATCATTACACAAACACATCTGATGTCAAACCCATTCATGATGTCCGGAAAGGTGATCTCAAGAATCTCTCCAACAATTAAATAATTTTTTGTGAAAATATAGTGATTGGAGGTACTCTTATTCATTAGAGAAAACTCTACTATCAGTTTGGATGTTGGTTACCCATTGTTGGTTTCGATCTTCGGACGGGGTTGTTGATTTCTCGAGTCTTTTCCTTCACGTATCCTAATCTAATATTTTCGAGGTTTTGTTTTATCGTTTCTCTCTTGTGGCCTCAACTTCCATAGATATATGTATTTTCTGCTAGCCTAAGTATCCTATCTTTGTATTCCACAATCATATCCTATCTTAAATTATCTTAATAATAATCAGTGATTAAAAAAAAAAGGTATTGATTTGAAAAAGTGGAAACTTCTGTTGAGCATATCAAAACGTGACATGATTTAATAATAACTTAAAATAAACAACTCAACTATGGAGGTGCTTAGTGAGGCAAGGCAATTAACGAAGCTTAAATTTATTTATTCTTGACAAGTTTGCTCAGCCATATGATTACATGAAATAATGCACCACAAATTAATGATAGTTATATAGAATATTATAATTTATATAACATGAGGGGTTTTCTCAATTTATTGAACTATATAGAACCCCCAACTTTGTTCTCACAAAACACAGGAAGGTAGTTTTAGTTTTGAACGGAAGGAATAGACTTACAACAAGTGGTGGTAACTTGATCTACAAGTTGGAGTGGCCAAGACGAAGCAGGACACGGTGCCACGAAGTGTTGAGAATCCCTCTTAGGTTCCACACCGACTCCACATTTTCCGGTTGAACATTCGCCGCCGAATCCACCTGCCCATTTCCCCAGTTTCAATATCATATCAGCTCAGAATCCATTTATATTATTAGCTATGCATAATGTCGGCCTTACCGCTTTGGCGATGACCTCCGTAGTCTGTGAAACATCAATGGTAGCTTCAAACAACACCCATGCCCATTTGTCGCTTGAGCTGTGTTCAGAGATGTAATCCTTTCCTGGTTTCTGGGTTCTAGAAGCCTCCACCCAGTTTTTGCCTCCATCCAGGGATATATCCATTCGCTCTATCCCACGCCCACCTCCTGAAACCGCATATCCTTTGATGATTATCTACAAAAGGCCATTGAATTAACTCTTGCTTTCATGCATTAGTCAGTCAGATCAGTTTGGGTAGTGAATCGGCTCAAAAGTATTTACCTTTCCAGGCTTCACCATTTGCACGTCCTCCACTGAGCAGATTGCACTCTGTTTAACATAACAATAAACATGGGGCTAAGACTCAAAAGGAAACTAAAGTTAAATTTAAACTCTACTATCTAATAAGATTCATAAGCCAAGTGATCCAAACAAGTAAAATTTTCAGAATAACAATAAAAAAGTGATCACTCAGTTCAATAAGAAAACAAGAAACACATAATATCTATAGAAGGAGACAATTATGAACTTTGCAAGAAATTTAGGAGATCCTAATTCATCAGGGCATAAAAAGCAAAAACATCGTCAAAAAGTCAAGTTTTTCTATATATGAGAGGGTAAAGAATTTACCTGAACTGGGAAATCCATTTGAGGCCTCCTTGAGGACCAGTCAATATTTTCCCAATTGACAGAGGGTGGGAACATTTTGTAATCTTTTTGCATGAAAAATCCCTACACCACATTTTGATCCAAGTCTCTTACAATGTTAGAGCTGTTTCTTATTGCTAAAACAGGGTAAAGCCAGCCAGTTTTGCTGAGACCTGGCATTCTTCAGCGAGTACATTGATGGAATCAAGCCACTTGACAGAACGAGCACCAATCACTCCTGGGACAACCACCCTTAACGGAAACCCGTGATCCCTGTTTAGGGTCTTCTCAAAAGATAATCATTTTTCGTTAACAAATCAGCACATCATTGAGTACTCGCTTAAGTTCACACGTCAAAATAAGTGATGATTCAAACAAAATATCGGACTAATGTGTTGAGATTAAGAGAAAAATATCAAACCTCCCCATTCATCTCATAAGCAAGTAGAACATCAGCTTCTGGATTTGTGGCTTGAATTAGAGGGATCGATGCCTTATACGGGCCCCCATTCTCCTCCTAGAGATGTAAACCGAGCATAGACTTTTGATGCAAACCAGTGACTGCATAACAAAACATAAAAGGAGTCCAAATATATAAATATACCTTACAGCGATCAACACTAACGAACTCAACATGTCTGCCTCCTAAGTTGGTTGAAGCAGTGAGCTTTTCTATCCCCACAAGCTCAAGAACATCTGCCAATTTGGCCCCGCCCCAGACAGCTGCAGAGGTATAAAAAGGCACATTATTTGATATCTATCTACTTTAACCAAAGTATGATCATAGTTATAATACTTGGAAAACGGGGACAAAGACAGGCACACCGTTGCCGATAGCAGAAACATCCCAACCAACCCCTCTGACATTCCGAACTTGGCTCATTGCAGTCCTTCTGTTACCGGCACACTGATTTCATACAATATTGATATTAACTGGAAACAAACATAAGAATATCATTGCTCACAATAATATATATACCTGTAGAGTAGCAGTAACATTGTACTTTGGGAGGGACCTGCATATTCATAAACAGGAGTGTTCGGAAATATAAATGCTTGATGGATAGCAGTAGCAGAAGATACTTAGGTATAAGCTTTTTCAGAAGACATAATAGAACAAATCAAACCTGATGTCTTTCATAAACAGCGTTCTCGGGTTCTCGATCAATCCAGTAAGAGTGACGGAGTAGCTAGGGGAGGGATTGGCAGAGAGATAGCAGAATGAGCGGAGGAGTGAAGTATAACATTGAGAAAACAGCGAGAAAGAGAGGGACTTTACCTTTCCAGATGATCAACAGTTGGAATGGGACCATGATTTCGCTTGTAGAAAAGGTCGACGGGGGTGACATAAGATGAGACTAAGGCCGAGCGAGGAGGCTCAGCGTTGAATGGTTCCTGTGTAACCCAAATCAGATACCAAAGGCACAATACAGACAAAGCAATTGCAGCAGCAGAGCAGAGAGATTTTTGGTTGATTCCAAACAGACAATAAAATCAAAGAAGGAACAGAGAGAAGAAGAAGCTTGCCTTGGCGTTGATTTTGAGTGAAGGATGGCGAGGTGGTTCCTGCGAGTATTCCGAAGGACCTCGAATTCCAGGCATTTCTCTTTCTTGACTTTCTGTTGTCGCCGTCGCCGTAGAGGTGGAGGAGATAACGAGGAATTGACTCTTCCGTTCTTCGTGATTAGTCAATATATTAGTCAATATAATCAGCCCAAATTTAAAGTCCCAAATAAACTTGTAACGCCCAATGGGCTATTTTTACTGAAATAAACAAAACGGTCCGTTTTGAGGTATGCGTCCCCATCTCTTTGTGACGGAGAAAAGATAAAGGAGTAAAGGCTGAGATAGCGGCGACCAAACTTCACGGCGGCGACATGGCGATGCGTCTTCCTTTGTCGATATTCCACCGGCGTCTGTCAAGCATCGCCTCATTCGTTCCACGGAGGCACATCGTTGCGTTGGCGGAAAAGAGAAGCCCTAAGCGTCTCAAATACTCTACTCCTCGCTTCACTAAGGTCTTCAATTCGATTCTCTCTTTCCCTTCAATTAGGTCAATCAATCAAGTCTCCGTCAGTGTGTGTGTGTGTTTATAAACAGGAGGGTGAATTGGTGTATATAGAGGTCAAACCTTCTGGTGTTGATGCCTGGAAACTTGAACCTATTATTCACCTTCTCAAAGAAGGAGCTGTTGGTGTTATACCCACTGATACTGTGTAAAACCTCCTCTCTTTTCATCTTTCTCTCACACTTCTTTTTTTTTTTTTGCAAATTTTCTTACAATATTCATTCTATAGATATACAATTGCTTGTGACTGTAAAAACCATTCCGCTGTTGAGCGTCTCCGGAGGTTAGTATCTGTTAGTTCCAGTCATTGTAGAGTGTCTTGTGTTTTGTATACAAAAACATGCATTTCACTTCCATTCCCTGTAGTTGCCTGACACATTACACCATGTGTCTTTTTTAGGATAAAAAAGATCGAATCCTCCAAAGTAAGGAATATGAACATGGCATCTCTTCAATATTTTTTCTTTGCCTGAGTTGAACACTTGTTCCATATGTTAGGATCCAATGATCCCATATGGCTATCTCTTATTCGTCTTCTGCAGCCACTTAGCATCTTATGCCGTTCTTTACGGGATATAGACACATTTATTATGGGTTTTACTCGCGGTGATGGTCATGGTCATGCAAATGTTTTCCAAGCTGTCAAGCAATGCCTACTGGGTCCTGTGAGAGAAACTCTTCTTTAATCTCTGTGTATTTTCATATTCATTTTTACCATTTGATCATCTTTGGCATATCTGATGACGTTCTCTGCCAAGCTATTCTTCAGGAGATGGATGCTCCTCTCATTTGTACAACGTTCTTTTCTTCGTACTTCCATTATTACTGTGACATTCTCGACTCTCCTAGGAACTTGTGTGTAATAGTTGTAACATATGGAGTCGTAAATAATCACCAGTGTGAAAGGCCCGAAAGAAAATGAATGGATGATTGACCCAACCGCGATCCGGGACATATATGGACCAGAGGTATTAAATGTTGATATCTCTCACTCACTCAGTCTCACTCACTGAAGATGTTCTTTGGTTGCCTCTACTCACAGTTTTCGATTTCATTTTACAGGGTCTGGATTTTGTGGTAGATGGAGGTGTACGAGTGGCTGAAGCATCCACCATCGTGGATATGACAGGACCCTTTCCAAAGGTCGCACGGGAAGGGAAGGTACGTAATAGATTATCTAACATACTGTGCTTCATCCATTGAAAGAGGAAGAGCTTAACGTGAACTCTGCTTTGACCTATATTGCCATGGATGGTCATTGAGGACGACGAGTCTCATCTGCGCCAAGATTTTGTCGCCTCTGGCACTTAAAGCAGTGGCGAACACATTAGGTATTTATTTATTTATGCTTTCACTTTTTTTTGTTACTTCCTCAAAACTAGTGTAGATTGAAATGCTTTTTGTTTTGCGTATCAACTACCTTTTCATAGTCTGTTTTTCAGATTATCTTTTTTTTTTAAGTAACGAAAGGAAGAAGGAATCAACATGAACGTGAATACAGTATATATATATGTATGAATTTTAGTCGGCAAATGATATTCAGTGATTAAACATTGGTCAAGGCGCTTGTTGAAATCAATTTAATAGCTGTTCATCATTCCTCTGGTATTTGATCATAGGGATAACAAATTCAGTAATTCATCTTTGGGGAACTTTTATAATCTTAAATGTAAACGAGAAAAAGAACAAACACGTACTAGAGAGATTATGTATAGAGATACAAGAATAACAATAAGAAGGTGCAAGAAAGCAAGCATAAGCAGTAGAGCACTCTCTAAATGTGAATATGAATTTGAATGGCGATGATCAAGATGGTAATAATAGCAAAGAAGAGAATGGCATGAACCAATATAGAGATGCTACTTGTGGTCATGTTGCCGCACTCCAAAACTCCCCTCCTCGCCGGCAACTGAAAGAGAACCCCGGCGATAAAACTACAAACAGCACCACTCCTACTGCCACCGCTCCCGAGTCTGCTCCTCCCATCTTTTTCACCCACCAATTTATAAGATGAGACCAATTCACTTGTTGTATCTCATGTGCTCGTGTGTAGCTACTTTACTCCCTACTTTATTATTGAAATTCAGAACTCCATTTGGATAATAGACTTCACTTAATTGGTATCTTCTTTTCTTTTTGTGATGATCAAATTATAACTGTATCTTCCTTTCTTGTTGCCCAGGTAAATATCTGAGAGACCCCATTTACGTCTAGTGGCTATGTAAACTTTATATAAAGCTAAAGTGTTTGATACTTGATTTCTATAAACTGCTTTGGTTTCGATTCCTTTGCTTTACTCAATATCAACAATATGTGCCTTATCCCCATTTCATCTCATTAATAATATATATAAATGATTCATGAATCATATGCTTAGGCTTCAAAACAAGCAATACTACCAGAACATTTAGTTAAAATTCTTTATATATAAAGATGTAATAAATAGAAATAGATATTAGTGTGAGAGAATAGTTCTTTCCTTGATCCTTGAGACTTGAGGAGATGGATCCGTCCACTTTTGTGCAGCCGAAGCCACATTAATCAAGAAGATGATCGATCATATGCATGAATGCGTACATAATATATTAGAAAAAACACAATACATATGAATGCATAAGGTAGAGAAGAAATCATCATCATCATCATGGGGTTGGACTGGGGAGCAGTGTTGATGTCGGTGATACTCTTCATAGTGCTGAGTCCTGGAGTTCTGTTTCAGCTGCCTGGAAAAAGCAGAGCTGTTGAGTTTGGTGGGTTTCAGACAAGCGGACCATCCATTGTCATCCACACTCTCCTCTTCTTCGCCTTCATCACCATCTCCCTTATCGCTCTTCACATCCACATCTACACCGCCTAGCCTATCTTTCTATTCAATTATGTATTCTAATCTTTACTAATTTTCAATCATCAACTAATTTCTAATTCTTTCTTACTTGCATCTTTTACTTTCATATTAGCAAATGTATCACAGTCTCTTTTCCTTTTTATCTTTGTAAGCAAATTAACATATATATATATATATATACACATCAAAGTCTGATCTATTTTGTTTTAATTTGAAGTTTTATATCGAAAAGAGAAACTTACAACTTAACCTAGTTATTAGTTATTGAGAGAGCTCAAAACAAAAGCTTTCACATTAATGTCCACATCGATCTTGAAGCAACTAACTTGTAACACTTTCTTTTAACTAACTTATTACAGTTAATTATGTCTTGCATATTATTAGCCTAGCTAGGTGCAAGTCCAGCGATCGAAATCCTAAGGGTGGTCAATCTTCATCTAAGCTAATAACAGTGGTCCGTCTCTCATAATGGTCTTGCTTAAACCTTTCTCTAACCGAAGATATATAAGAAGCGGCTCTAGCGTCAACGCACTCCTCCATACCATTAATCTCAGCTCTAGACATCAGCTTCTCAGCCATCAAGTTCAGCTTCTTCTCCATATCCTTACTCTCAGGAGCCATGGCTGCCAATCACATCACACCACTAATTATACTCATAATATAGCTATATTTTTTTATTAAGGCTTTATAAATAGCTATTTTAATTAGCTTAATTAGAGAGAAAGAGAGAGAAGAATGAAGGTAACATACATGGTTGAAGGAGGAAGTAGTTATTGGAGTGATCAGGTTGAGGAGCGTAGGAAGTGGTAGTGGAGGAATTGTAATGAACATTATTGTAAAGGTCTTGCGAAGGATTTTGAGATTTCACAGCTCTGCGAAAGGGCATTAGTTTAGCTAGCATCAACCCTCTTGATGATCTCCTCCTGTTCATCTCCATGAGATAGATACACTTATATATAGAAAGAGAGACTTGTTTATAAAGTGTGAATGTTGCATGTATATATAGACACTCATAGGATTAATTAAGTACGTAATAGTGTGGCATGCAGAAACATAGAGTGGTATCAAAGACGCGTGGTCCTTCACCATCTTATAATATCACTCACAAGCATGAAGCATCAATCTTTTTTAATGACTAGGCTTTTCAACTTTCATCCTCCAAAAGCCACGACGACACATCTATATCTAATGTTACGTTATATATAAAGAAGAATCGTTATTAATTATATATGATACTGCAATAAAGGAAGCCTCAAAACAAATTAGATTAATTTTTGAACAAGTTTCTTAGATAAACGATTCATTGATCATTTCAGCGGCATCTTTTTTTAAAAGAACATAGAAAATATGGATAAGTTTTATTTATGTATTCAAGAATGTGAATAAATTTTATTCGCCAGAGATATTATAAATAAGTTAACAGAAGCGAATAATTCCCTATCATTGTAGGGTTGTGGCTGCGGCAAAATCACCAATTCTATTTTGATAACTCAAGACTTAGTGTTTCTTCTTATAAACCGATTGCTTCTTCTTATAAACCGATCTAACTAAGAGAGTTACAAGAAAGCCTCTAAGATAAGAACGTAAAGCTCTCGAATATTTAATTTATCTAGAAAGCATATCTTTTGGGAAGATTTTGAGTTTTATGTGAACTGGCCCAAAGGTACTATTTATCATCTCTGTTACGAGGCTTTAAAAGAGATTGCTTACGTCAGCATAATATTCCAGTTTGGAGATGACATGGTCCCTTAATTCCTTTGTTCTTACTTACTATACACACAATTAAGTTGATAACGTCATAGAATATGTATGGGTATATACTTATGAATAGAGAGATGGGTCTGTTGGGCTGAGTATATATTAAGAGAAACACGAGAGCCCAATGGAAGGCTAATGGGCCCAAAAATGTAACAAAAGTCATTGTGAGATTGGTAATCAGTTACATATATATGTATCCCAACCTGCTCTATCTACTCCATATATGATTCATGAATAAAATGGAAGTAGCGTATTGTATTTTGGGAGTAAACAAAAATATGAAAAGAAATTAAAAGGGAGGGAAGATTTGCATTTGGGTCAAGATGTGATGGAAGTTATCAGAAGGTTTATCAACAGGATGACTATGAACACCTTTGTATGTAGTGACCACCACTTCTTCATCTCTTGTTTGTCTCTGCACTTGCTTCTTCACTCCACATCCTTCTTCTGTGCACTTATAATAGCTCCTATATATTATGTATCAGCCAAGAAGATTAAGAGCTAAGATGACAAACAAAACTATTAAAACATTAGTGTTGAGTTTAGGTACCTTGGGTATTGATTGTTCTTGACAGCTTTTTGGCCATACTTCCTCCATCTGTATCCATCATCTAGAATATCTACTTGGCTTCTTGTCTGAAAGGCAAACCTCGGTTCTTTCTCTTTCTTCTTCTTATTATTACTCATCATATGCTTCTCTTTCTGATCTTCCTCGTTACTGTTGTGGTGTGAAGGTGATGATGTTGTTGTTGTTTCATGAAACTCGGTGAAGCGAGGATCAATAGATGAGGAACATGGGAACAATACCTGACACTTATCCTCCATTTCTATCTTAGTTAGAGACAGAGAGAAAGAGAGAGAGACTTAACGAGAGACGTAAGAGAAAGTGAGATTGAAAATGGGCACATCAATCACACAATGTTGAGCGTTTGGTTTGGTGCCATTTTTTTCTTATCTTTTTTAATAAAGTTATGGCGGCTTCATCATTCTTATTATGACTTCTTATAATTCACATTCTTCATATTTTTTTCATTATTATATAGATTTATAAGCAAGCAACTCCTTCGGCTTTCGACTTTTGGTACAATGCATTTTAATCTAGGGTTGGTTAAGAAATAAATAGGCAAGGTATCTTCTAGAATCTGATCTCTGACTGTATCTCACTTTTTATTTGGTTCAACAAAAAATTAGGCTGCATATAGTAAGAATATAATATCCAAATCACGTGTTATTTGAATACAAGTTCACCTACCAAAGTAGATCCGATTCAAGTTATTCAACTAAACAATTTGTTCGAATTTTGACTATTTGGCCTCTCTCTCTGCTTTCTTATATATTTGTCAAAAGTTTACGACGACAATCATTTGCCTCCAATCTTATTCAAATGGGCTTTCCAGGAAACAGCTCACATAATTATACAATTAAGTAATTCATTTGAAATCACATGTAGGATTTGAGACGGGGTCGCATAAGAGATTGAGCTCCATCCACCAAAACACTGGTTCCTGTCATGAAGCGTGAGCCGTCACTGATCAAGTAAATCACAGTGGAGTAGAGATCTTTCTCCGGGTTGAGCCACTGTCCCAATGGTGCAGCGTCTTTCACCAGCTTCTGTGCTCGCTCTCTCCCCACAGAAGCTGGATATTCATCGTCCAGATGCAGCCCTCTTGAGATCATGTTGACTCGTATCTTGTGCTTGCCTAGACTTATGGCTGATGCCTGAAACCAAATCATCAAGCATTCAAGTTATGAGAAGGTATAATGAAACTGGGGAACATAAGAATATATATATGTGTATAAATATACATACTCGAACAAGCTGATGAATAGCAGCAGAGGCTGTAGCGTAAGCATCAGCTCCAGGGTAAAGCACTCTGGCTTCGCTAGCGATTGTAGCCATGAAGACAATGGAGCCTCCTGATCCATGGTCCTTCATCCTTGTGGCCACAGACTTCAACAGAAACCATGGAGCGGTGAGATTGATCTTTGTGATTCTCTTGAACTCCTCTTGAGGCACCTGCAGAAGGTCATGCGTCTTCCCTGCAAAGAAGAAAGAAAGAAAGAGAGGATCTTCACAATCATGATCATCCAAGGGCAGTTTGAATTTGAAGCAACAAATAGAAAACCTTGGTAAGTATAAGAGTTGAGAAAAGCATCGAAATTGCCGAAACAAGTCCATGCCTTTTGGACAGCGGAATCAAATGCATCCTCAGAATCCGATTCCATATCGAGTTCAATCACATCCACTGGGAAGGGCTCCCTCAATTGAAACTCTGATCTTTTCTACAATACTCCTTAGAGAACCCTCATTTCCCATCATAACCAACCTTAATTACAGCTCATGTCACAAACATCAACACCCAAATTAATCACTCACACTTACTCTAACATTGACCTTATCGAATTTTAAAACCAAATTTGAGACACTCACTTGCAACCGTGTTTGGCTAGTTGGAAAGCGATGTTTTCGGAAACTTCGTCGCCATTGGATGTCATCAAAACTCTCTTCGCCGGCAGATTTTCCATTTTTCACAATTACCCAAAATTCTGGAGACGATTTAGACAGATGTTGGATCTTCGTGATTTACGCAAACGACGAAATAAAGTAAGTCCAGACATATGCCTAATCACGTGGTCCACGTTTTCTTCTTCGCTCCATGATGAATTGATGAAGATGAAGATAAGAGGTTTTATTCATGGGCCATGTTTTCAATCTTGCCCAATAACTCAAGCCCAATAAAAACAAAGAAGCTAGTCGGCCCAGGTCCATCGTCGACACATATATGAGCTTTCACGACATCATTTCTTATTTATATTATAGTTAGTGTTAGCAATTTATAGATTCTACATTTTTGGTTATAAACTTAATTTTGATAAATTATATAGTAATGAATTTTATAAAATCATTTTTCACTAATTGTTTTACTTATTTTCGATCATTTATAAATTTTACATTTTTATGACCTAAACACTCATTTTTGGCAAATCTCTAGATCATATAACCTTCAAACAGTTTTTTTCTATTCACTTTTGATTTTATTTTCAATAATATATACCTTTTAAATTTATTTTGCCCACACTTAGTTATGGTAAATTTGTGGACTGAACCTTGAAAAAATCATTTTTATTTTACTGTAGAGCTTAGTTTAGATAATGAAGTGGAGTGGGAGTAATAACAAGAGTGCAAGTGAGGATGCTTTGTTTTCGTTAGGTACGATACAATAGATGGCCCAATAAAGAAAGAGAACGGAGATAGGGGTCTGGTAAGCAGCATATGGGTAGGTAACAAGGGTTATGGTTATGGGTGCCTATAAGAGCATCTCCATTAAGGGTTGGTTAAAATGGGTTTTTAGACCCTTTTATTTATTTTATTTTTTATTTTTAATGTTTTAAGAACCCATGGTTTCTTAAATTAAATTTGAGGTCTATTGGTAGAATCTATAGTTTCTTAGGGATTTTTTAATATATATATATAATTAACATATAATTTTAAAAATATATTACACATAAAATTAACTAATTATATTACTATAAACATAACACATTTTTAGAAAACATAAAAAAAATTATAAACTTATAAAATTAAAAATATTTAATTTCTGCAAAATTGTTGTCATATATGTTCCACCAAATCATCTTTTAATTGTTGATGCATAATTTTATCACGAACCCGATTTTGATTGGTCATCATATTGACGAGATTTGTAGACATATCGGTAGAATACGTATAATCCAATTGCACATTTGTGTTTCCATCTCCATGTTGAAATTCTGATGCATTTAAATGAGTGCATTCATCTCGTCCGTCTTCAACTATCATATTCTGCAATATGATACATGCTCTCATTATTTTTCCAATTTTTACCTTATCCCAAAAAAGAGCTGGATTTTTAACAATGGCGAAGCTAGCTTGCAGTACTCCAAAAGCACGTTCAACATCTTTTCGGACAGATTCTTGATATGTGGCAAACAACAATGCTTTAGGAGTTTGTGTATTTGGAATTGAGTGGATAAAAGTGGCCCATTTAGGATGGATACCATCTGTTAGATAGTATGCCATATGATACTCGCGTCCATTCACAAAATAATTCACTTTAGGAGCTTGATCTTTTAAAATATCATCAAAGATCGGTGACCGATCAAGAACATTAATATCGTTTAGGGTGTCGGGAGCTCCAAAGAACGCGTGCCAAATCCAAAGGTCATGTGAAGCTACAACTTCTAGAACAATTGTTGGTTTTCCAGATGCACGGCTGTATTGTCATTTCACTTAGGTAGAGAATGGATCTGATACCAACAGAAAGTTTTACAGCACCGAGAATTACAACACACTGAAAACAAACATGACCAACAACATATATTGTACCTTAACATACAGACAATCTTACCTAATACAGACCTCACACATTACCAAGCATGTTGGTTATGAGCTTCTTCTTTAAATCACTTTCCATCTCATCAAGTGGTTTTTATTGCTGATCAGATTGTCAAGAAGTGAAACCTTTGACAACCTCTCTTTCATGGCCAAGTCATGTTGCTTGATGGTCCACATCGCCTAAAACTCCACCAGAGAAATGGCATGGTTGTTACTCACACTTCCCTTGCTCTCACTCCCCTTGCTTACAGACCCTTTCCCCTTTCTTTTAGCAGCCTTCACACCCTCAGGACGAGGCACTTGGTCTGTCACTGTGTTGGAGCTTGCAGATTGGTCTTCAAATTTCCTCTTATTTTTGTTTCCCTCAGCGTGACAAGCTAAGGAGGACACACCACTTCTGATCATTACACAGCTTCAAAACAAAATCTGAACTTTGTCTTGTGATCCTGAAAGAAAATCTCATAGGCCAGCTTCAAAACGTCGTTCTCATTATGTCCACTACTTCGTTGCCTCTTTGCAGCCTCAAAACAACCTACAAACTTGCATACAAAGTCATTAATCTTATGCCACCTCTGCTTGCAGTTACTAGCCTCTCGATCTTGATAACCAGAAAGCTTAGGAGAGGCAATAAAATAGGCAGCTATGCATTTCCAAAACGCGTTTAATTTCTGTTCATTCCCTACCACAACATATTTGCTTGTGTTTAACCAAGCACTACAGAGGACAATATCTTCGGTTGGAGTCCATTTGCGTCTTTCTCTACGCACCTCAACTATCTTTTCCACCCGCTTTGTATCTTGAGTCTTATCATGTCTTACTGGTGGCTGTTGTGATGATCCAAGTCCCACATAAGGGCTAAAACTATCAAGGCTTTCTGGTTCTAGTTGACTCTATAAAAGAGTGGTGAAATTGCAAGGCTGAGAAGAGGAATCCATATACGATTGGCTATATGGATCCATGAAGGCAGGTTGGGGGTTTGTGATCCGTTTACATAAGGTTTGTGGTTTGTGGATGAAGGTTTACTATGCGGGATCAATGGATT
>JAKUCM010004013.1:0-19450 GCA_023374145.1 Lepidium sativum
AAAATTTTAGGTTTTTTCAAACCATCTATAATACAAATTTCTATAAGAATCTCTTTCATCAAAAAAGTAAAATAAAATATTAAATAATAATATTTTATTAAAAGAATTCTTAAGAAATTTATGAGTGGTAACTTCTAGAATTTAGAGAAACTCATACAATAAAAAATATTATATATAATTTTATTATTTTTATTCGAGAGACTCTGACTATAAATGATATGAAAGAATCCATCATTATGTCTCATTTACTTTTCTAATGCTAAGTAACTGTCTCGTGTGGAAGTGGTGTTAGAATCTTTGAATTTAGATATCAATACCTCTTTCTCCGATGGTGAGGGAAGAGGTGTTGTTAGAGACCGGAGAACCACCATTTGTGGTGTAAAATTGGGAGTTATATGCGCTCGAAGGACGATACTGCAACCACAACCATTACGATCGATTATGAGCAAATTCGCTTATTGGTCAATTTAAGCAATTCCACGCAAATTTTACTAAAACCCGGTTTCGTAGTCGGATCCGGGTGGGTCCATACAGTCAACAGATTTATTCGATTATTAATTTTGGATACTTCCGTATATTCAAGTCTTGTTTGATGGATCTACGACACATCAGTTTTTAGTGGGTTCTAATAAATAAAGCCATACAATAATTGTTGTAGATGTGAGACCAAAAGGAAGAAAACTTAAAGGTATTTGTCAGATTTTTTTTGTTTCTCAAGAAAATAAAAACGGATCTAAATTGATCGACCGACTGATTACAACTCAAATGTGTTAAAATGATTAATCATATGTTTAAAAATCAAACAATTCATCTATTATTTATATCTGACTTATAGATTTGACTAATCAGGTGCGTGGATTTAAGAAATCGTTTGATTGAATATTACCTTTTTTTTTTTTACTAAGCACATAAAATAATAAAACAAGGTCCAATAATACTGCGTTAATTAAAAGAAGAAAAAAACAAAGGGAAACGACCCACATGTGGCGTTTCTTTGCCATGCAGTGGTTTATAGATCAAAACGTTTCAATTAAAAAGATCGCCAACTTAAGAGTTCAAGCCACCAAATAGAATCTAATAGCAAGATTCTGAACTCAAAAGATATAAGAGCATCGAATCAATTTAACTTTCTTTTTTTTTGTTCTTGCAAAAACAAAAGAATAAAAGATCATACTTTCAGTGACAAAAAAAAAACGAAATATACCTTGTAAGGATCCCATGGTGATGAAAGAAAGAGGATGATCCTCAAAGTTGGTTTAAAGGTTTTGGTTTAAGTGAGAGTGATGAGATCTTATGCAGTACGTATATATAGTGAAAAAACCCGAAAGTGTGTGTAATGCACGATAATAATGGCGGAAGGGTATTTTTGTCTTCTTAACATCAATTTCTCGGTACACTAAAAATGGGCCATTGTGCTTACTTTTCCTTCGTGATAAACGATAAGTCCATATTGACAAAAATGAAAAATAAATGCAATAATTGATAGCCCCCACTTTAGATATTTTTTGTTTTTCCTCCTTTTTTTTGGCATCCTTCTTAAAAAATCCATTCGGTGGCTAAAATAATTGCTGACCCAGACAAGTCAGCACTGCTAGTTGATCTGTATTTCTCGTGAAATCGCTGGCCCGTTCGTTTTTGATAGGCCGGGCCTGGTTCTGGGTATGGATAGGGCCGGCTCCTGGTTCACAACCGGGTCAGCTTTAGTCTTTCCCTTACCCTTGTCCTTCCCACGTTTCTTAAACGATTTACCCCCATGCACTAAGAGTACAGGCAGGGCGCCCTTCTTGACATTCGGCTCTGCTGTCTTAAGCATTCCATGTACCTCAGTCAACGTCTTCGTCATGCTGTTCATATTATAGTTCAATACGAACTAATGATAAAAAGACGACATCGACTGAAGTATGATGTCCGTAGCCAACTCTTGGCTAAGGGGACAGTCTAGTTTAGCCAAATTATCAATATAACCCATCATTTTCATGACATGACTACTCACCGAACCATCATTCGATAGTTTGCTTTCGATGAGAGATTTCACCGTTTGGTATCTCTCATATTGTGTCTGTTCCTGAAACATTCCCTTTAGGCCAGTCACAATCTCGATAGGCGACACCACATTCTCGTACTACATCTGCAGTTCCGAGATCATGGTCGCAAGCATCAAGCATTGCACATCTATCACATCATTGAAATGCTTATCCCAAGCATTCCTAGTTGCAACAGTGGCATTGGCAGCCGGTCTAGGAGGCAAGACTTGTTCCAAAACATAGTCTTTCTTCTCCTGCCTAAGAACAATTCTCAGGTTATGGTACCAACTCAGGAAATTCTTCCCATTCAACTTGTCCTTCTCAAGGACAGATCGAAAGGAGAATGAGTTGTGGTTATGGTTGTTGTTATTTGCAATAGCTGAAATTAAGAGAGGTAAGGAGTTTTAGTTATGATGGCTTAAGTGTTGAGAAATCTTAACATATTTAAGAAAACTCACATTGTGTTCAATCAATAGTGCCTCGATTGAATACAATGATCCTGAGATCCATATTTCAGAAAAATCTGAGTGAGCTGAGCTCATCGCCCAGACCTTAGTTATTTTGGTAAGCAACTTATTTGCTAGTTATATCACATATATAACTCTCAGTCGTGATTTGACATCTCATATGCCAAAATCACTCTGATGTCTCAAAGCTCAAGACGGTCTTGATAGGTCAGTGAAGTAAATCAATCTCATAATCATATGGTAGCGGTTACCATCTGCCTCACCCATGTCAAAGTAGGTACCTAACCCAAGCTAGCCCACCATACGATGAAACGAGTCTTGACAGTTGACGTGAAGTGGAAAAACATCAATTTCTTGATATTTGTTTGAGGAACTAAACTTTAACTTGAATGTATATCGTATATGCACTCAAGAGGGGTTAATAGGGGATTTTAAAACCCAAAGAAATCAAATCAAAGGCTTTAACGTTTTATTTATGAATTTTCTAATCATAATAGGGGATTCCTATAATGATCATTCCCTATTGAATTGTCTCCATTTTCTTAGGTGTGTGACCCAATAGGATCATATAGTACTAGCAGTGAGTATCTTAACTCACAGATTATAAGTGGACTCTAGCAAGCCATTACAACCCCTAGTACCATATGACTTTGTCTAATCTCGATGTTAGAACCTGCCACACGAGTAAATACAAATGATTGCAGGACATTCCCAACATAGACAACAAGAATAATTGTTACTTGGGACCCTTTAGTTGCAATGTTTCTTTATTCGGTTTCAACTCAACCAATCACCTGCTGGTTTTTCATTGCTAACCTCAATATTTCGATGACTGTAGCTTTTGTCTATGGGTTCAATGTAAAGAAGCAGAGGTTAGAGTTGTGGAGTGGAGGCATATACGGATATATATCAAAACTCTCCAATTCATTAGTGTCCTTGGGGGCAGTTATGAGAG
Source organism: Lepidium sativum (assembly GCA_023374145.1). NCBI lineage: Eukaryota > Viridiplantae > Streptophyta > Magnoliopsida > Brassicales > Brassicaceae > Lepidium > Lepidium sativum. The sequence goes on from JAKUCM010004013.1 coordinate 3,447, forward strand.
ACTTTAACCAGATTCTACAAGTGGATCAACACTTTGGTAGTGAGATTGATGATGTTGATTTGTCATGCATTGAAGATTTTGAGTTGGCTTTGCAGGAATCAGATCGGTTTGAGGTAAGAACTACAAGTCTACATTACTCTTGGTGGAAAATAGTGACTCTAGTCCAGTTCCAAAAAAATTTATCATGTGTTAATCAATAAGCATTTGACCATTACGTTTCCCAAACTCTTTGCTGATTTCATGCCACCTATGCAGTATGATCATGCCCGTTTTCTTTCTTTCAAGATTCCCTCAGCTGAAAGGAACCCTTCAAGTTCTTTCACCTCTTTATTAATCATCAAGACTATTAAGAATTTTTTTTAGTAATACCATTAGCACGCCAAAATTCAAGCTTGCTAGAGCTTTAAAGCTTCTCTCATTCTCCACTTAGACACCTAAATGCCAGAGTTTTATAGCAGTATCTCCTTGAGAATCAAGGAACATGCATAAAGGTAGAAAAACTACATCACTAAATACTTACAAACCCGACTCCTTTACTTGCAGAACAGGTACACGTCGAAAGAGTTAAATGGCATGTGCGTACGGAAGAGAAGTTTTATAAACAAAAATCCAAGGTCAAAAGGCTGCACCTTGGGGACAAAAATATAGGGTACTTTCACAAGATGGCAGGAGCTAGAGCCTATGGAAATCACATTGATGTGCTTTGTGATCCTGCATGGAATCGATTTAGCGGTCATAACGAGTTAAAGGCATTATCCTCTAAATACTTTGGACATATTCTAGGTGATACTACTATGCCAAACTCTGAAGCATCAATTGACTTGCCTCTGAGAACTAATGCCCTTTCGATGCACATACGAGAAGCACTTAGAATTACAGAAAAAGTACATGAGGAGGAAATAGACAACTGATATGATCATGGAAAGCAACAAGGAAGTTAAGGAGAATTTGGAGCTAAGCAATGAAGATCACGATAGAGTTTTGGAGATTCCAGCCGGTCCAATTCCAAGATCACGGGCTAAACAAATCAAGGAGAGCATTTGTGGATTTATTCAAGGTCTTTTGGACAAAGAACAACATAAAGAATCCATTGGACTTTATACTTGCCAAGTCTAAACTACTTTGAGCCTTCTACAAGTCCAAGAGAACTCCTAAATCAAGGCTTAAAGTCCAGCCCATGAATAGTGACGAATTTGGAAGACTAAAAGATATTTTGGAGGCCAAAAGTTCAAGAGTCCTTCTCATTCAAGTCATAGTAAATTGTGACGTTTACTTGTCATTTACTTAGTAGTCTTTACTCTTTATATTTAAGACATTCAATAAGTTTAGAGAAATCTAGAGAGTCATTTCTTTTCTTTATAAACTCATGTAATTCTCATTTGTGAGGATTCAACTTTTCTTTACCAATAAATTTGATAGTGATTCTCTTTTGTTCTTTGTGAACTTTCGATATTTTTTGGTGTGTCATATCCGAGGGATCAAACTGGTTTATCAAATGATTTTCATTACACTTGTTGTGGCCATTCCTAGCCATTGGCGTGAAGGGGAGAGTCGAAACAGCAACAATCTTTGGTTTAATATACTAAACGTGGGGGCTACTCGAGTCAACCTTATGTGGTTCCACCACCTTGCTTAAACCGAAGGCGAGTTGAAACAACAACAATCTTAGGTTTGATATACCCTAAGGTGGGGGTTACTCAAGTTCTTTCAAAACCAATGAATGACTATCCTTACAGCTTGGAGTGACGATTCCTTCGGGATTCCGCGTCAACAACGCTGTTTCCTTGCCACTTGAAAAATGTCTGGACCAAGATGGTTTCACAGTTGAGTTCTTCTGCTATACTTGGAGCATTATAGGTCTTGATGTAGTGGACGATGTACCAGATAACTTCAGTCTTTATAGGCTCCTAAAAGAGATTAACTCCATATGTATCACACTGATCCTGAAAAAGAGACAATGCAACAACGTTAGACGAGTACAGACACCAATCAGCTGCTGTAACTTAACACACAAAATAATCTCGAAGATACCTGCTAACCTCCTTAAACAAATCATGTTGGCTTCTATTTCGCCATCACAATCATCATTTTCGAAGGAAAAAAGCCTCGGGGATAGTTTTCTACTAGGATTGGAACTTATAAGGAGCTATAAAAAAACCGACAAAGAGCTCCATGATAAAGGTGGATCTAAGATAAGCATTTGATACAGTGTGCTGGGATTTTGTGATCAAGTTGCTGTGAGCTCAAAAATACCAAGGTCATTTATTGCATGGATTACTCAATGCATCTCGACTCCTTCTTTTGCGGTTTCAATAAATGGAGAGTTATCACCACGTTTTGGAGCTGCAAGGGGTCTCCGATAAGGAGACCATTTATCCCCATACTTCTTTATCTTAGTAATCGAGAACTTTACTTGCTTGATGAACAGAGATGCCGAGGAGAATGTATTTAGTCTTTACCCGCAATGTTTATCTCCCCGGCTCACAAACCTGTTATTTGTAGATGATTTGTTAATGTTCCCAGACGTGTCTGAAACCTCTATCACTGGTATATTCTCTATCCTATCCTGCTTCAAATAATTTTCAGGTCTGGCCATGAATGCTACGAAATCACAAATATATTTAAGTGGCTATAGCGAGGCAGAAAAATAACAACTGCTGCAGGTAGTGGGCATCATAGAGGGCACCTTTACCTTGAGGTATCTCAAATTGCGTCTTTAGACAAAATGCTTATCCAACTCTACGTTGCAGCCTCTCATCGAAAGGATGACAAGGAAAATCCATTCATGGAAAGCCATATATCTCTAATATGCTGGTAAGATCCGCCTAGTGTCTTTGGCTATTTATGTTATGGTTGTATTTTGGAGGCAGGTTTTGAAACTAAAGCTTTCTACATAAAGGTGGACTCTTTATGTTCATTTTTATGGGATTATTCCTCCAATGCAACAACATCAGGTGCTCGAGTGGCTTGGCGAGATGTATGCAAGCATACAGAAAAAGGAGGTCTAGGGAACGTCTGTTAGGACTTTGAAATTGTGTTCAGATTGAAAAGAACATGGGCTTACTTTGCATATACAATTTCTCTCTGGTCTTTATGGTTGAAAGGTAATGTTTTCCACTAGAAATTTTATTGGCTCACAGAGGATTCGCAGTGTTTTTTCAAGCATGTCCGAAGCAGGCTCCAACTTAAACCTATGCTCAAGGACTTTATGAGATGTGAGGTTATAAAATGGGTTTAATGCATCATACTGGTACACATCATGGACACATTTTGAAATTTATTCTTCTTTGTGGGCGACCAGCGGACCAAGTGAGTTGCAGCTACGAGCCAATGCTTGTGTCGTCGACACAGTTTGTAATGGATATTGGCACCTTCCACATGCAAGATTCGACGTTACCCAATCTCTTTTGATATTCCTTTCAGGCATTCAACCTCCATCTCCGGACAAGGGTAATGATATTTACCTTTTGAAATCGGCTACAAGCATATACATGAAACATTGTCTTCCAAAGATACTTGGGAGAAAATTAGAGTTAAGAAACTTATCTTCCAGCCAGCTAAAACAATTTAGTTCAAAGCTGCAGTTCCAAAATGGAGTTTTATCCTTTGGTTGTCTTTCTTTCAGCGGCTACCTACCAGAAACAGACTCATATGATGGGGTATGGAGGTTCCACCGGTGTGTTTCCTATGCAACGTGTTCCCGAAATCACATGACCATCTCTTTTTATCTTGTGCTTTTTGCACAAGCGGTTTGGACTTCATTTGCTGAAAAGATTCTGCACAATGCACCTTCTTCACTTGCGAAGGCCTCCTCTTGGTGTACTCCTCCTTCCTCAGCCCTCAAGAAACATTGTATCGTGGCTAAGTTTTTACTTCAGATTACCGTTTATGCTTTTTGGCGGAAACATAACTCAAGAATCTTCAAACATACCTCATCTAACCAATCGATAGGCTCTCATCCACAACATACTTCTTTCTTTCCCGACATCAAATTCTCTTTCTTTTTCTTCTTAAATTTTATTTTGATGGTGTATTGCAAATTTCTAATCCCTTTCCATTATTTTGGTGCATTCCAAGATATAAGATCTAATATTTAAAAAATAAAAAAGTTATTTTGTAATCCGATTGATCTTAGATTTTATGTCTAGAAAGAAGTAAAATAAATTAAAGTGAAACCAAAGTCTGTTTATTTCCCAGTTTGGATCTTACAATCTCAAACCATGCGTAGTGATATATACAGTATGTTTGATCTTATCGTGCATAAAATTCGTGTCAGACACAAGTTGGAAACTGTACGGTTGTTTTCTCTGTTATATCTTTTCTAAATTATATTATTATTATTTTGGAAAAAAGAGAAAAAAAAACATTACATGATGTTTCAGTCGACTAATATTAGGATTTGTTTTTCAACTTTATTAGCACGTTCTACGACTTACGACAAAGGCTATATGTTTTGTAAATTATGATTAAAATTAAATTTGCGTAAAACAACAAAATAATATAGGTAAATTTTGTTCTATAGGTGGAATTACCTAGCTAAACCGGTATATATATAGGGAATAATAAGTTTTATTAGGTTCATCCGATTTTGTGTTACCTACGGAATTTAATAAAAGAATAAAAAGTTTATATATATAGAACTATATTATGGACCATTTATAGAAAAGATGGTCACTAGTCTAAGAAATATGAGTCGAAAATTCAAAAAAATTAAAATTTATAAAAGATACAAAAGGATGAAATGACATAATTGAGTGGGTATGGTGGGGAGTTAATGTTGGGGAACATATGGTGATAATTAACACGTTACTTGGATGATAAACTGATTTATAATTTGATTGGGTGATTACAATTGGGTCCCTTTAGAGTGAACAACTTGCTCTTGTTACTTAGTTCGATATTATTACAAACTAGGTTTGACAATAATATACTATTCTCATAAAAGTTATAATCTTGTCCCATTATAGTAATTTTTAGTAAGTAATATTTTTTCTGGCCACCAATAGGAGTTGAGAAAATTATAATTTATAAAACAAAATTCTTCAAGTTTGAACATTGTTGTTAGGCCTGGCCATTTTACCCAGATCCAAAAAACTGATCCGAAACCGAGCCGAAATTTTGGGTCTGGGTTCAATTCGGGTATAAGCAAAAATAACCATCGGGTCTTGCTATAGAGACCCGCGAATATCGGGTTGGGTCTGGATATTACCCGATATCCGAACGGGTACCCGATTATCTGAACGGGTACCCGAATATTTCAGGTATTTGGGTACTTAAAATACCCGAATACCCAAAAATATACCCGAATACCCGAAATTATACCTGAGTACATAATTTTTTGGGTACTTTTAGGTATATAATATACTCGATTTTTTTGTACAATACTATATCCGGACCCGAACCGGAACTGGAACCGAACCGAAATGGTTTCGGTTCTTAAATGGGTATAGAAAATGTATACCCGAACTGAACCGGACCCGAGAGGATCCGAACCGAATAATATTCGGTTCCAAAATAAGTAGCAAAATCGTATATCCGAAATACCCGGACTCGAATGGGTAGTAATCAGAATTGATCCAAATACTCAAATGCCCAGGTCTAATTATTGTTATAAGGGGTTACACGATTTCTTGTAATATATAATAAAACTAAACATTGACAAATTTGATTCATATTTTAAATTTTATTATAAAAACTTTATTAATTTATGGGAACGGATAGAACCCTGATGATATTATTAATTTAATCATTTATCATAGACTGAAAAGAATTGACTATGCTATAATATTTATCTATTAAATGTAAGTTTATAATTAAAAAGTTCAGATTTGTTTATGATTAAAACGAATATGTTGCGTACTAAATACTATAACTAAACTTACTGATGTTACTTTGTATCCACCAACCATCACTATTATAACCTGTTGTTCTAATGTATCTTTTTGCTAGCTTAATGTATTTGAACTAAAATAAAATTTCAAAATTTTGTATGATAAGAAATATTTTACAAATCGAGTATATGTGTATCAAATGTTGTGATGATTACAAATGATAGAATTTATATTTTATCAAATATTAATCCTAAACCTCCAAACAATAATGAACCCAAGACCATAATCATCTAGAATATACAAGAAGAAACGTTCGTAATTTACCTAACATTTAATCAAAGTCCTCTTATCGGATAAACTTGGAGGAACTATATTACCAAATGCAAGTCTTTGTTTGATGACGCAACAAAAACAGACATAAATTCAGACAACGGCCTAGCTAAATTGTACATTTGTATATAAAATCTGTATAGCAATGTAATAAATTTGTCTTATGTTTCGCCATTGTGCATGCGACCATCAGAATCATAGTCAATTTGTTTATATTATAGAATTCACAGTTTCTTAGCATTTTATATGGTCGAATATCCGAATATTCAACAACCAAATTTTCAGAGCATCTGTAAATTTTGTTATAACAATTAGAAAAATAGTGTTTTTAATACTAATTATTAAATTAAAGAGGAAGCTACATGCAAGTTGCCACGTCCTCCATATCTTCCCAAGCTTAGTTAATTTTTGGGTTTCAGTCCAACGAATGAGAATTCGTTTTAGTGGATCAACACGACAAAAATCTGGATTACACCTTATCCTTTGCCTTTTCTTTGAATTTTTGTCAATGGAGTTGAAAAATCAAAAAGAGAAGACAAAGATTTTTGGCAGTAGAATCTTTTGGTACCCAATGTTATAATGCTATGATTCAAATTTCCGGTTTAGTTTAACTGAAAATTAGATAAGCTCCTGTTTTAGAATCAAGTCACGACAAAAAGAAATGAGGAGTGATGTGAACCTTTGGATCATCAAAGAGGGCTTGAGGTGAAAAAGGAGAGCTCTCTGTATCATCATCATCGTTCTGTATTTTTCCGATTAGAGTTGTTGTGTTTGTGAAATTGCTCTGGACTTTGAGTTGTACTCTTTCTCTCTAGTGGATTGCCGGATTGAATCTGGCCCTGGTGACGTAACTATCCATATCGAAAGTTAACACCGGGTAAACAAATTTGTGTGTGAAATTTCTCTTCAAAGTTTAGCAAATACAAATTAAAAGAGCCATAAGTCTCCATAAACGTTGTGATTGTGAGTTGAGTGAATGCTGAGAGCTAACAAAGTGGTATCAGAGCTCGGTCAGTCAAACGATTCCATGTCGACTCCTCACATAAGCATCTTTGACGGTACCAAATATTTCTCGTTATGGAAGATAAGGATGTTGGCACACATTGGTTACCTTGGACTGAAGGATGTACTGCACGATAATAAACTAGAGATGGAGGTTCCTATGACCAAAGGGGATGAGAAAAAACCAGCGATGGAGGTGAGAAAATAGTATCAACATCTCTAATCAAGGTAATTTCAGATCTTGCTAAGATCGAAAGATCTGAGAAGCTAAAGAACATGATTGTGATGAATATTAGAGATACAGTCTTAAGGAAAAGTAATGTAAATGATATTGCGGCTGAAATCTGAGCTATGTTGAATCAATTGTATATGGAGAGTTCTCTTCCTAGTAGAATTCATTTGCAATTGAAGTTTTACAAGTTTATGATGACTGAATCTAAGACAATGGATCAGAATATTGATGATTTTCTAAAGATTGTTTCTGAACTAGGAAATTTAGATATATTTGTGACTGATGAAGTGCATGCTATATTGTTAATGATGTCGCTACCAGCCAGCTATGATCAATTGAAACACACACACTAAAGTATGCAAGGGGTTCTCTGATATTGGAAGAAGTTATTTAGCAGCTAAATCACAAGAGGTTGAGATAAATGAGAAGAAGGTAGACAGAAGTTCAGCAACAACCTTGGTTACAAAGGAAATGGGAAGATCATTAACTAAAAATTTAGGAGATTCTAGTAAAGGTCGAAGTAGAAACATATCAAATTCAAAAACCAGACTCACATGTTGGTTTTGCAAGAAGGAAGGACACTTGAAGAAAGACTGTTTTGCTCGGAAAAAGAAATATGGTGATGAAGCTCAAGGTGAAGCAGGTGTAATCACAGACGGTTTGATATACTCTAAGGCATTGAGTATAGACCAACACAGCTGGAAAGATAACTGGGCCATTGATTCAGATTGTACTTACCATATGACATCAAGGAAGGGATGGCTTACAGAATTTGATGAGAATGAAGCTATGGTGATTCTACTAGGTGATGATCACGTGATTGAATCAAAAGGTAGTGGTACTATAAGGTTGAATACACATGGAGGCACTGTAAGAATGTTGAAAGATGTCAGATATGTTCCTAGTCTAAGAAGAAATTTGATTTCTACTGGAACATTGGGACATATTGGGTTATAATCATGCAGGTGGAGGTTGTAAATAAGCTTCTACATGAATGACAAGCTGACATTAAGTGGTAAATTGCATAATGGATTATACATTTTAGATGGTGAAACTGTGATTGCTGAAGCAAGTAATGCAGAAGTGTCTATGAGCAAAACATCGTTATGGCATAGTCGGCTTGGACATATGAGTATTAACAACCTGAAAGTGTTAACATGGAAAGGAATGATTGATAAAAATAACATCAAAGATCTTACATTCCGTGAGCATTGTGTTATGGGGAAATCAAAGATGCTGAGTTTTAATATTGGAAAACACTTCACATAAGATGTTTTGGATTATATACATGCTGATCTATGGGGCTCACCGAATGTGACTCATTCACTCTCAGAAAAACAATACTTTCTCTCTATCATCGATGATAAGACCAGGAAGGTATGACTGATTTTTCTCTCAACAAAGAGTGAAACTTTTGAGAAATTCTGTGAGTGGAAAGAGCTGGTAGAAAATCAAGTGAGCAAGAAAGTTAAAGTACTCAGAATTGACAATAGATTGGAATTTTGCAATGTTAGATTTGATAATTATTGCAAGAAGCATGGTATTGAACGTCATCGGACCTGCACCTACACTCCACAACCGAACGAAGTTGCAGAAAGGATGAACCAAACGTTGATAATGCAGGTACAATGTCTACTTGACGAATCAAGCTTGGAGGAAAAATTCTGGGCAGAAGCTGCAGCTACAACATCATACATGGTAAACCGATCTCCAAGCTCAGCTATTGATCATAATATTCATGAGCAGTTATGGTTAAATAGAAAGCCATGATATAATCATTTACGAATGTTTGGATCAATAGCTTATGTTCACCAAGAACAAGGAAAGCTGAAACCAAGAGCTTTGAAAGGTATTTTTCTGGGATATCCATAAGGCACAAAAGTTATAAAGTTTGGTTATTAGATTCAGAAAGGTGTGTTATCAGCAGGAATGTCGTGTTTCATGAGCAACAAGTGTACAAAAACATTAAGACTGATGGAAATAAAGCTGATAAAGATGTACAAAGACAGCCGCCTGAGAGAAATGTGTTTGAGTTGGGTTACAAAAATTCAAAAGTTGCAAGAGATTCAGAAACTGGTGGTAGAAATTTTGAGGTGAACAAAATATCAGAAACAGATAAAGTGGTTATTGATTTGGAAGAACTTGAATCAGTAGAAACTCCTGGAGCAGCTGAAACATAAAATAAGGAATACAATCTGATCATAGACAGAGCTCAGAGAGAACTAATGCCACTAGCTTGGCTAGCAGATTACACCAACATTGCTTTTGTATTGACAATGTCTGAAGAAATTGACACAGATGAGCCAAGATGTTATCTTGATGCGTTGAAAAGTAAAAATTGGAAGTTCTGGAATGGTGCAATGTCAGAGGAGATAAGCTTAATGCATAAGAACATGACATGGCTTAGTGTTGACAGGCCAAAGAATCAGAAAGTTCTGAGCTGCAGATGGCTGTTCAAGATAAAACCAGTGATTCCAGGGGTTGATTCAAAGAGATATAAAGGAAGACTGGTAGCAAGGGGTTTTACACAAAAGGAAGGTATTAATTACCAAGAAGTATTTGGACTAGTGGTAAGACACATCTCAATAATGGTCTTGATGTCAATGGTTGTGGACAAAGATTTGGAACTCGAACAAATGGATGTGAAGACAACATTTCTACATGGAGATCTTGAAGAAGTTGTCTATATGGAACACTTTGAAGGTGACAAACAGAACTTTAAGGGATATAAGGTGTGTTTATTAAAGAAATCACTTTACAGCTTAAAACAGGCTCCTAGGCAATGGAACAAGCGATTCAATGCTTTCATAACATGTCAGAACTTTGTGAGAAGTAATCAAGATTCATGTGTTTATGTGAAGCAAATTGGTTTCGATGACTATGCTTATTTGTTGCTGTATGTGGATGACATATTGTTGGCTGCAGAGCAAATGTCAGAGATAATCAAACTCAAAGAAATTCTTAGAAAGAAATTTGAGATGAAATACATGGGGGCTGCAAGTAGAATTCTGGGAATTGACATCAAGAGAGATAAAAACAAAGGTGTCTTAACACTATCACAAACAAGTTAATTGGAGAAAGTGATACAACGATTTCAAATGGGAGAATCAAAGACTATTTCAACACCTATTGGAGCTCATTTTAAGTTGGCATCAGTTCATAATATAATGCATTGATACAGAAACAATAGGAAGTATCATGTACGATATGGTGGGGATAAGGCCAAATTTATCATATGGAATTGGGCTTGTTAGCAGATTTATGAGCAAGCCAAATAATGACCATTGGGAAGCAGTGAATTGGATGTTAAGATATATCAAAGGGTCACTTAATCTAAATTTGACATATACAAAAGGATATGACTTCAAGGTTCAAGGGTATGCATATTCAGATTTTGCTGGAGACTTGGACAAAAGAAGATCGATAAGTGGTTATGTGTTTACAGTGAGAGGTAATACAATGAGTTGGGAGTCTTGTTTACAGTCAGTGGTTGCTCTATCTACCACACATGCAGAGTATATCGCATTATCGGAAGCTGTAAAAGAGGCTATATGGCTCAAGAATTTGCTTAAGGACATGGGTCTTGAGCAAGGAAAGGTTAAGGTGTGGTGTGACTCACAATCATCAATCAGTTTGTCAAAGAATAGGGTGTTTCATGAGAGAGCAAAGCATGTGGTAGTTAAATATCGTCATATTCGAGACATGATTGAAGATGAAGAGGTTGAAGTTCTCAAGATTCACACCTCACAAAATCCTGCAGATATGCTTACTAAATGCATACATGTGAACAAGTTTGTGGCAGCTTTGGAGCTGCTGAAACTGATCGAATGAATATAGATCATGATTGCCATAGGTTAAATCCAAGTAAGTGCAGTCTATTTTAGAGAAGAGAATGGAAAATCAAATCAAGGTGGAGTGTTATAATGGTATGATTCAAATTTTCGGTTTGATTTAATTGGAAATTAAATAAGCTCCTGGTTTAGAATCAAGTCACAACAAAAGGAAATGAGAAGCGATGTGAACCTTTGGATCACCAGAGAGGATTTGAGGTGAAAAAGGAACATAGCGAAAAGCTCTCTGTATCATCATCATCGTTCTGTATTATCCGATTAGAGTTGTTGTTGTGTTTATGAAATTGCTATGAACTTTGAGCTGTACTCTTTCTCTCTAGTGGATTGCCGGATTGAATATGGCCCCAATGACGAAGCTATCTATATTGGAAGTGAACACCGGGTAAACAAATGTATGTGTAAAATCTTCATCTAATTTCTCTTTAAGGTATAGCAAATACAAATTAAAAGAATCATAAATTTCCATAAACGTTGTGATTGTGAGTTGAGTGAATGCTAAGAGCTAACACCAGATTGCGACTTAACTTAAGTTTTTAAATCAATTATATTGCAATAGCTTTATATTTCATTCTAACTTTTTCTTTTGGGGTCGTTATGTAATGATTTTAATATAACGTTTTACTCATCTAAATTTTGTATTTTTGTTAGTTTTATCAAAGTATAAAATATAGAAATCAATTTTCGATTTTATCAACTATATATAAATCAAATTACTAATCATCAAATGAAATTTCACTAAAGTTTTGCTTTTGTTACCGATCAGTTATTAATTAGCTATTGATTTGGATTATTGTACTAATCAGTTTCACAAGTCCATTACATTTTTGGACCAGAAGCCATTTCTAAAATACTGATGGGCTCTAACCTAATGGTAAGTGTTCGGCCAGCTGCATGTTTGGATTTTCGTATGAAATCAAACATAAACAGATCTTTTTTTTGCCAAATGAAACTTGTCGATCAATTGCATTAGCATCTTTAAAAACCTATACTTTATACTTTATGTAGTAAAGTAGAATCGAATGCTACATTTATTATTCGGTAGAACACGCAGATATACAAATTTCAAACAAATTGTTTTTTTTCTCATTATTATTATTATTATTATTATTATTATTATTATTATTATTATTATTATTATTATTTTGTCAACCAAATTCTTTTTAGCCCTATTATCTCCATACATGGAGCAGGAGATGGATGGAACACTGATCTTTTTGAAATGCCAATAGTGAGTATACCACTAACCTATGTGAGTATCATCGTTAATCAAAAATTTAAGAGACGGAGAAGGAGTTGTATTCATATCATTGAACCAGAAAAAGAAATACTTGTACTCATTCAACGGAAAGTAATTACACAAGACTGAAAATTTACAAAAATCGTTGGCTCTCTAAATAACTTATTTGCAAAGTAAAAGGAGCGAATGATTAAAATTACAAAAATATGAAGATGACACACTTCTTCATTTGTCTCCATCATATAACATTCATTAGCTTCGAATCTCTAATTATGATTCCTCCCAACTCTGGGTAGTTATCAATTTCGCTTCATTTTGTGCCTCGACGAATGGTTGATTTTTTTATATATATTTGATTCGATTTTAATTTAATTTTTTTGTGTCATATTTTCTGTGGATGAATGATTGGAACTTTTATTTCCTCGTCGTTATGCTTCATTTTCACTCAATTAATTTGGATTAATTTTTAATCAATTCTGATACCTGTAATTGCATCGTCAGGGTGGTCAAACTTTTTTTTGGTGAAAGATTTTCCTTTGGATGATGTCATCGCAAATGATTTTTATCCGATAATGAACTTTTTTTATTCAATCATATGAGTAATCAAGTCCAAATATTAGAATCCATCGTATTGTGAGAGGTTCAGGGAACCAAATCTGGGTACAATGATTTAGCTAAGTCTTTCTGTATGGTGTAGCTACATGTTATTATACCATATCGGCATGCTTGACAAAAAATATCATATCCCTATAATTAATATCACAGTTACAATTGCAGTATTTGTCGTATATATGTTTTTCAGTATGTAATATAGTATTAGAGCCACTATGATCTTTAACCTAAAATTTAGTTTTGTAATTCATTTTTTTCCCAATCATCTTCGATGTCTACCACCGTCGTAGTTCACTTTTTTTCTCTGATTTTTAACTCCTCTTCTATAATATTGGGAGTGGACATGCAATCCTCCTGACACAGTTAAAATCCACTACTAAATATTTATGCTCACAAGGATTGGCTACGTTATTAAATCACTGAGTTTATGGGCTTTACCAACAAACACCCAAGCTCTAAGTTTCACCTAACCCGCAAGCCCATCATAACATAACATGAATTTCACGCTATTTTGACCATCCTTAAAATAGCTTGACAGCCATAGTAGACAGAAGGACAAGCAATTGTCGGCTTTGAAACGGTCTGAAGCTATACGCAGAGGCCACACTCAAAACGCGTGAGGAAAAAAACCCTAGTCGAAGACCCTCTATAAGAACTAAGGAGGACTAAACCAAGAGGCTTCATGTAACACTTTTAGTTTCTCACTGTAAACCTTAGCTTAAGACTTATAGTTATAACTGTGTTTTGGTCTCGACACTCTTGTAATCACTCACCTTACTCACTTAACAAAACAACATTTCCTACCTCCTCTCTTAATTTGTGCCAAGTCTGATACAAACAATTGGCACTAGAAGGAGGGGGAGAGAAGATTTCTCAACGCACAAGTAGCAAGATGACTGACCTAACTCCACCAATGGGAACCAAAAAAGTTCCTCCCGGTCCATCGACGAGCTTGATTGTACCACCCGCACCAAAAAGCATCCCCGACTACGCCAAAAGCCGCCTAACAAGTGGTAATCCCGCTAGAAGTTGAGCAAGACATGCTTGAAGCAGAACTTGACACAGCTATAGTCCAGTTTAGTACACTTTCTCATGTCAAAGTGACATTATGTTGTCTTGACCCTAGCTAAAAGAGATCACATATGTATAACAATTATATGAACATTTCTAGCACTAAGGATCAAGTTCTACATTATATCTCAACCAAAGTAATTCATGACGGGTTCACCAAAAGCCATAACATTTAGATTAAAGAAAAATGGTAATGTTGCGACCAATGATGCCACTTTAAATTGGCAGAGCACACTTTCTCATATCAAACTTACATAACATTGCCTTAACATAGCTAAAAGAGATAACATGTGTAGAAGGATCATATCAACATGGCAATCTATAGGGATCAATCTCTACTTCATGAGCAAACCAAAGTAGTTAATGATGGGTTCACCTATAGACATTAGCTTCAAGATTAATGCATAATGGTAATGTTGCGTCCTATGACACCACTCCAAGTTTCCTTAGCACATTTTCTCATGTCAAAATGCCAGAATTTTGCCTTGACCCTAGCTAAAAGAGATCACATGTGTAGAAGGATCATATGAACATTGCTAGCTCTAAGGATCAAGTTCTACTGCATAACTCAACCAAAGTATTTCATGACGGATTGACCAATAAACATAGCTTCTTGATTAAGGCAAAATGGTAATGTCGTCTCATGTCAAAGTGACATTATGTTGCCATGAACCTAGCGAAAAGAGATCACACGTGTAGAACGATCATATAAACATTGCTAGCTCTAAGGAAAAAGTTCTACTTTATAACTAAACCAAAGTAATTCATTACGGGTTCACCAAAAGTGGCTTTTATATTAAGGAAAAATGATAATGTTGCGACCAATGATATCACTTTAAATTGGCAGAGCAAACTTTCTCATATCAAAATTACATAACATTGCCTTGAACGTAGCAAAAAGAGATCACATGTGTAGAATGATCATATCAACATGGCAATCTATAGGGATCGAGCTCTACTTAATAACTAAATCAAAGTAGTTCATTATGGGTTTATTAGTCAAGATGAATCCTCACTCGGTCACACCTACCTTTCCAAGAGGCCGAGTGACATTATTCGGGTCCGTGCAATATCGGGGTCACTTGTCATCGGGGTCGTGCATTATCAGGGCCACTTGTCATCGGGGCCGTGCATTCTCGGGGCTACTAGCCGTTGGAACATATGAAGAGAAAAGAGGAAGATTTGTGGTCCTCACCACATGTGGTCCTCACCACATGTGGTCCTCACCATGTGATGTTGGTGATGGTCCCCACATGTGGTACCCTCCACCCTTATCTCTTTCTTCTTCTTTATTTAAAAGACAAAAAGCTTGTAAGATATTTTTGAGAAAGAAAAATGGTTTCTTCACTATTCTCTCTAAGTTTTCTCCTCCATTCTTCTACACATTCTTGAATCTTTTCAACATGGTATTAGAGCTAAGATCTTAGGCTTTTGCTCCTTATTCTCTTTCAGTTATTCTCCACTTTTCTTTCTCCTTTATTTATCGGGTTTTCATCTCTCAAATCTGCGCCTTCAAGTAGTAGATCTAGATTTCTTGAGTCCAAAAACGAAAAAGTTTGCTCCTTTCTTGCATCCTTGTTCAAAGATCTCTCCTTTATCAAGATTCAACCATAAAGTTCCTTTTTTTTTTCAGATCTGAAAAAAAAAGCTCTCACCTTTGTCTAGTTTCAGCCATAAAGTTCTCTCTTTTGTCTAGTTTTGAAGGAAATATCTCGCCTTTATCAAGTTTCATCTTCAAAGCTTCAATCTTTCATGGATTCCACAAAGTTTCCTGTTGTTTCAATTACTCTCAAGGGTCTCAACTATCTTCTTTGGGCCAAAACTGTAAAGACTACTAT
>JAKUCM010004014.1:0-23614 GCA_023374145.1 Lepidium sativum
ATTAACTTCTTATCTGCTTGGCACAATTCTGCTGACTCAGTAAGCATTTCCATGTACATACACATGCATACGCATACTTATTTTTTTTGTTAATAAGCACGCCACTATATATATAACCATTATACGACTATCAACATTAATTAAATTTTATGTAATTATGCAGTACCCTAGAACATGGGAGGCTCAGTTTCAGTCCGGTATCAAAGTATGTTTTATTTTTTTTCACATTCGCTATTCACAATTTTATGGTCAGACTAGTCGTTAGTACTGTATTTTCCAAAAAAATTAGTTGAAACTCATGGTCCATTGACCCGATATTTTGATTAGGTGATCATGAAAACATACATGTATTCTTAAATAAATTATCATACATCTGACTTCTTAAGTTTATGTGATTACATGCAGACCATTGCCTTGATTTCTGTTCGAGAAGGTGTTGTCCAGTTAGGAGCTGTTAACAAGGTTTGGCTCTTTCTCTCTCTCTCTAATTGTGTATATATGGTTTCATAAGGTTACATGGATGATATATGAATGTTAACATATAATCAAAATGTTACAATGAAGGTGGTAGAAGATTTAAGCTATGTAATAATGCTAAGGAAGAAGCTAAGCTACATAGAGAGTATTCCAGGAGTACTTCTTCCTCATCCTTCTTCTTCTGGCTACCCATTCATGAACCCTTCTCCTTCTGACACATGGCAATTCCCCGGAGTAGCTCTCTCCACAACAACAACCTGAGCACCAGTTTTATGACCACAACCACCGCTTGTTGATGAGCCACAACCACAACCAACCACATCCATTAGGACCAGTCGCACCGCCCTTACCGATGAAGATAACACCGTCAATGAGCAGCCTCGAGGCTCTTCTCTCGAAGCTTCCATCAGTTGTACCTCCAACGACTCAGCCTGGTTACTTCCCATTTCACCATAGTACTAAAGAAGAAATAAGTCATGAAGGTCAAAACGGTGCGTTTAGAGGTGAATGTAATGATTTGGTGGGTGAAGCCGAAGTAATAATCATAATAATAGTAATTATAATAGTAATAATGATATTTATAACCTATAGCAATAATTGCGGCAATAATAATTACGATAGAGAGAATAAGATCGGTGGGTTTCTTAGTGAAGATTATTAATTATGTTTCTAGCTAATAAAATGTTTCTTTGTTGTACAATAAGTATAAATTGTAGTACTGAGAATTTTCGTAGTCTGACATTTGTAGTTTCTTGAGATTTTGATTTTCTATTAGTTAGCTAAAAACATAAATATTATTTTCTTATAATAATTGTATTGTTGCAGTATTGTATGTCTTGTTTCTGACTCAGTGAAATAGTACGTTATTTTAACGGTACTTGTGATAAATATGTTGCAGATTCCATGTCTTGTACAAAATATTACGTAGAAAATCATAAAATGAAAATAATATTATGGAATTAATATGTAAAGTAGATATTCATATTTTGCATTAAAAACTGCAAAGATATGATATGATTATCGATAAAAGTGAGTATTGACTATTTGTATGTATGATTAAAATCCGTCGAGAATGTTATATATTATGATTTTTTTGGAATTATGTAGAAAGAATCAAACTGTTTCTATCTGTATTATATCTCATGAAAATTTAAACTTTAAACAGTCCACAAATTTTAGGTATGAAGGAGTTCTTTTGTTTTGTTTTGTTTAGCTATATATAGCTACAATAAATGTTGATAACGAAATTGATATGTATATTTGATGAATGTGTTCATTTTCTTGTTATATATAAACCAAAAAACTAGTCAAATCCTTGCAGTACATTTTTGTTTTTTGTTTTATATTTGTAGTCAATGTTCACTAAAAATAATTTAACAAAAAAAATAAAGAAGGGTTTATGATATTATATTAAACAAAAGAAATTCATTATTTTCTTAAATAACCCGATAAATTTATTTTTTGACACTGAGTAAAAATTATATATATGATTTTTTCATATAACTAAAATGATTCAATCTAACAGACACCACCCTAATGGCCAGCGGTAAGTCCACTTAAGACAGCTCATTTGCACAACCAGGAATCCAATCTCCCTGCCTACATTATGTAGGAATTTGGCTATTGGACCGACCAGTTGTGGTCCAGTATAATCTGCCGTTGACAAAAAAAAAAAAGACACCAAATCATAAGTATTTTATTCTTATCTAGTTCTCCGGTCAACAAACCATTAGAAACCAATAGTTCTCAGAATTCTAGAAATCTCTGAAATGCCACACAAATGCAAGTCGAGGAATGAGTGAGGGAGCTCTCAACCAGTGGACTTGCGGGCTATATGGATTCTCTTAAATCTAATGAATACAATGTACCGATTATATTGTTTATTAGCAATGATATTTCATTAATATTATGTTATAATGTATTACATATACAAATATTGTTGTATAACATTTTCTTTAACCAAATTATAGTTAGCACTTTCTTGTCGACACGCATTTGGTCATGGGTCGAGGGCTCTTAACTTCACTGTGTACTTATCATGACTTGGCTTCGTTTTGTGTTGCAGTGGTTTCAGATTCAATCATCAAGTTCGAGATAACATGATTCTGTCCTAATCGCTTTCTGTGTTCTTTTAACTCCTAAAATATAATTGTTTAATGTCGGCTTTTTTATACCAACTTTGTAATCTTCCCGGGTTTATTAGTAATGAAATACCAGATTACAAAAAAAGAGTCTAAAGTAGAACATACAACAAATTCTATGAGTACAAATATAAGATAATGAATTCTAATAAACATTCAACAGCTTTGGAGAAATAGAAAAGACAAACAAAAACATAGAGATCCGTTGATAATGATAGCAAAGGAACTTGAAGCAGCAAGAAGACTTAACATTTGAAGACATACACTCTCATATTTCAAATCATCATCAAAAAGATATTTCTCTTTAAACCCAGATTTCACACAAAAGCCAATGAATCACACATACAAACATTCTACACGAGTTTCTTTTAGTCTATGGGAAGTGATTATATATAAAATTAGGAATATGTATATGAATCTTTGAAATACCTGAAAATTTTCTCATAATCCACGTGGAAAATTGTTGATTTGTCCTTCTTCCAACACATCTTTGCCATTAATCTTATAACCTACTCTCATCCTCATCACAATGGATTTCTGAAATGGTGAAGAGCAGAGATTATATATGTGGTCTCGGTTTCATAAGTATATTAGTTTTGTGTAGATCTGGTGAAGAGTAAGTCATAGAGAACTGTACCTTTCCGTGTTGGCTATTTGTAACTTTCATAGTTTGTTTGATGTTTCCTTTGGATGGTAGAGAGTTGCTGCTAGCGGGTTCCAGGTGAAGTTGTAGAAACTGCAGTGTAAGATATGAAATTATGAATTTATTAGAACTTTGTCAATAAAATTTAGAAACCAGATTGTTTCTGAATACTCTGATCCTTGTTTTATATCTGATCAAGCAAAGGAAACAGATCATGGAAACTAATCATAGTGCAAAACAGTTCCAAGTTCTGGAACTAATAAATAGGTAAGAACTTTGCAGAAACATGAATCTATATTCGTAGCCAAAAAGTGTGGACTGTATTAGGCAAGAACCAAGCCCATGAAAGTTTTGTTGTGTAGGAAATATATATTGTGGTATTTAACCATGAATCGTAAGGCTTATACCATAAGGAGAAAAAAATTTAGGGAACTGACCTTTGGAACTGCAGCCTGGAATAGAAAATCTGTGTACACGTTCGGACTAAGATTTGTGAAATTGGCCACAATATCTGTCAACTGACTGTTTTCTGTTTGCTTCGTGAAGTTGAATTCAATCTTCAAGGAGCTGCTCTCAAATGCAACAATGGATGGATATGCTGGAACCTTATCCTCTGTCATGAAAAAAATGATGCCATCGTAACACTTTAAGAAAATGAAAAAGAAGGGAATTGTCTAAGTAATTTTTCAATGTTTAATATAGCATATTTACCGCTCTTTGGTGGGTTGGGGCCAAATCCATCCAATAAATCCATCATCGAAGAAGGTGCAGTGGGAGAAGTTGTTGAAATCGTATCTATGGAGGCTATTGGAGCATTGTTATCTTGAATAGATAATAAGTCACCATTCGAAGAGCCATTTTGCACAGGGGCAGGAGTTCCAATTGACAACAGATCCAAAAGAATATCCGCGCCAGCTTTCGGGACTGCATGGTACCTGAAACTGATAGATGCATGGGTAAACGAAGAGCCAATGAAACTTCACAACTGAACATCTCAAACTCTCTACCAAACATAACACTAATTACTTTTCTTGACTACATAGATTTTACAGTTTTCTACACGTAATAGTAAAAATTAGTCATACTGCTGCTGAAGCCAATAAGTTAAAAAAACATGACCAGACAAAAGTATGGCTGAAGAAACATATATGAAACTGATATTGATAAACATCTGTATAGCATTATCTTCTCGGAACACTCTGAATAGATATATGTTATTTATTCAGCCAACAGCGGAGTGAAACAGTATATATTGGGAAATCTAACCAGGCTGTGCTGAAGGCTGCGTTAAATCAACACCAAGAAGATCTTGAAGAAAATTGTTACTGGAGGAGGCAGGTGCAGGAGTATCATCAGTACTCAGGTCGAGTAGATCTACAAGAGGAGCTGCAGCATTTTTAGTAACACCGTTGGGGATACTAAGTGAAGATTTTCCAGAAGTTGACACAGCTGTCGGTAAAGAACCAGCTCTCTTTACACTATATGTTGCCTCATCAAGGACCGGCATTCTTTCAACCAGGGAAGATCTGCATATATTTTTGTTGAGTAATTTAGTATATTAAAATCTGTAGAACTCTTTTTTTTATGTTGGTTCTGCGGAACTCATCATTTAGAATTGTTGTAAACAAACGTGTCTAATAGCATTGAAGAATTACCTTATATTTTGATGCTTTTGAATAACTGAACTGAACTCCATGGATCGTTGTTGTAGTTCTAAGACAAAACTACCTTTGTTCTGTTCTATAATACTTTTAACCCCTCCCTGTAAGCAAAACAACAAGCCCATCACTGGTGGGAAGTATCATAGACTAATTCTCATTGCGACGTAATATGTAAAATAAATACAGGGACGTGAATTGAGTTCATGAATGCTTATACCCTAATAACCAGATAAATCCACAGATCCGTTGTGTAAACATAATAAAGTTAGGTAAAAGTTGGCATACTCTGAACACGAAGGGAAACGAGATGAGATCTTTAACAGAGCAATGAGTGCCATTGCCTTAGTTGTGACATCTGATGTATGATGCTTAATAGCATTCTCAACAACATCCACTGCATCTGATTCTGTTACCTAATTACAGAAGCATAAGAACACAAATAAATATGTACACTCATCGAAAATAAATCTTTAGCAAGTAACAATGATCATTCAAAAAGTTACAAGCAGAAGATTCAGCAATGTAATTATTTGAATGAGCAATCAAACACTTAAGAATTAAACTCTCCATAATTCGAAAACAGTTGCAACTGAAACCACTCTCCATGCTATTTATCAACTAGAGAACTAAGCGGCCAGAAAATTCACATAACGATAGTTAATATTTTCTAGGGTGTGAGATCCCAAGCAAATTATCGAAGCAGAAAGTTGTTACAAGCAAAAATAGGAAAGAACTATCAAGATACATATCCAGTAGCTGTACTCCCAGTATCTGTCGCAACAATAAACCCTTAGAGCAACATGATAGTACTCACCGTTATTGGATCTTCTATGTCAAGCATTCCGGAATTATTAACTAACAGATCAGCATATTCTCCTATACACCATATTGCAACCCGCACAAGATTTTCCTGCCCATACATCATAATGACCATCTTATTCCTAAGTTACAAGATATTCAAATTTTTGGGAGATACCTGACCGAAGAAAAGTGTCCTTCTACCTGTTCAGGAGATATATGCAACACTCTGTACAAAGCCCTGACAGTGTACCCATGGAGATCAGGGGCATTTGTTATCAGCACAATTAGTGCATGCCATACATCCTCTTTCACATAAGTTCCAGCCTGTTGTTAACAGAACCAAGATAAGAAGTCTAAAATTACAATATACTTATTTTCATATAGTAAAAAGTTCGTTGATAGTTACAGAAGCCTGCATGTTCATTGCTGTATGTATAGACATAAGTAATCTCACAACCTGGTTGAGAGTATACCTCAGATAGAACCTTTAGCATTTGATCGATGTACCAGATTTTCTCTGGAGCAAACCTAATCACCAGAAAATACCAAATTTAGTAGCTAATCCGGCTTGATGAACACCATTCATCCAGGCAATAATTCTAATAAAATCATGGATTATCTAGATGGAGCTTATATCAAATCTTTTCTACAAATTTAAGTACCATCTACTAGAAGAATGAAATCTAAACAAATGCTAGTTGAAAAGTTGTGCAACTTACTTTTCAACAATGGAGCAGATCTTTGCAGTAAGATCTTCCTTAAAATCTTGTTCACTTACTTCCAAATATTCTATAAGCTCCTTTACTAATGGCTCAACGTTATTCTCATTCACCAGAAGATATATAAGTTCAAGTGCTCTTTTCTGAATTGAAGCATCTGAATCCTAAAACAGAAGATATTAAAGAAAATTTTCCATTTTAATAAAGTGACCTCAGTCCACTTAAACAGTACTGGATGGTTACATGTGAAAAACAGTAGAAACAGAAAAGTCTGGCACCTCAATAAGATACACCCAACAAAGAAACATTAACACCACAAAAATACCTTAACACACTCCAAGATTGTAGCTCTGTGTCTCTGAACCGCTTGAGAATCAACAGTTAAGGCTCTCATCAGCATGTTTAATGCTACGTATCTGAAAAATCAAAACTAAGGTTTTATTTTTTCGGATGGTGGTCGGTGGAGAGACAAGATATGCATCAAATGAAGTGTGCTATTATCCGTCGCAAACTTCAAGATACAATAGTTCCATCATACACAAAACTGTCAAAACACGTCAGGTATGGTTTATTTAATCTTTGAAAACAGTTATTCCTTCAAGCAGAGAAAAGAAAACAGAGTCACTGCAAACTAGACATATGTGATTGAAACAACAACTTTTATTGGCTTTGTAGCAAACAGTAATTTATAGAATAGTGTAGATGAATGTAAGATGACAGAGATAAAATTACAGAAAACTCAAATACTGACTGGAACTAGACAGAAACCTGATGTTATTGTCTCGGTTGGACAAGAACTTTCCCAAAATATTGATTGCAAGGACACGTAAGCCACCATTTTCTTCGATGCTCATTATCGTCTGAACGCATTCGTATAGGATAGCATTGCCTGCATTTTTGTTTGACTCGGTTTTTGATGCCACCTAAGACAATAAAATCAATATTACATATCAAATAGGATTTTATGTGATTGTGATCCTGACTGTTATATATCAAAAGCTTTTTCAAAGCAAAAGAAACAAAAGATCTTTGTAGCAAAATCCATAAAGGTGTGAAAAAAATCTTCATTTCTAACCATTGTTTGAGCTGTAGTTTTATTAATGTTTTGAAAATCAAAAGGGCATACAGTAAAAATTTATTTCTTGTTAAAAAAAGCAATAAAGGATCACAAACATAGCATGCAATATCAGGTCATTCAGGTCACCTCGAGAAAAATATCTACAGACTATGTACAAACAAACCTGAGCAAGTATATCATTCATACAGTCACTGGCCTCTGCGTCCCCTTGGCCCAAAACTCGCAACAGTTTGAGCAATCTGATGTGAAGAAACGGATCTGCAATTCCAGCGACGTCATACTCAGGTGAATATGGACTGTTTGCCATATCTCTCAGGGTTTTAACCAAGCCCTCTGTGCATTTCTGTCAATTAGGTAGGGAAACCACTAATTTTCCATCATGACAAGAAGAGCAAAGATCAAAATCACTCATATAAATTCAGCATATAAGCAAAACTTATGCAAGAGTCCCAGGAAGATCACTAATCTAAAGAGACAAAATGGAGGATGCAAGGATAGTTAGATTCCAGATACAAGAATCATGAAACCATGAGCGAGTAGGAGGCTAATGATAACAAAGAAGAGTCTGGTGAACAGATACAGAGCTATTTTCAGACTCTCAAGAAAGAAGAAGAGTGCATACTACAACATCTAAGGATCCTGATATTCTTTTAATCAAAAGACAAGATATTAGCAAATTACCTTCCGGAAATACTCGAGGGCTTCAGAACTGACTTTACAGATTTCCATGCAGAGGTGAACTCCCGTAATAAGAACACCATGATGCTTTTCTTTCAGTAGGGCAGCACCAAGATTAATAAAGTTTTCAGACAGATCAGGAACTTTTCTAATGATCCGTATGGCACAAAGTGCTGCCTAAATAAAGAAAAAGGTTAATGAACGAAAGTTCATCAAAACGTATTACTCTAAGGATACAAAAAAATGACAGTTGTAAAGTGAAGATTCGTGAAAATAGATACATAGATCTTAAGTTACAGCTATCATTTGGTAAACATGCATTTGAACCTAGCTTCTAATGATTTCCAATATGTCCACCACTGAACTCACTACAAACACCTGTTATCTGATCGGGTACAATGACAGAACAAGA
Source organism: Lepidium sativum (assembly GCA_023374145.1). Classification (NCBI taxonomy): domain Eukaryota; kingdom Viridiplantae; phylum Streptophyta; class Magnoliopsida; order Brassicales; family Brassicaceae; genus Lepidium; species Lepidium sativum. Next base: position 8,611 of record JAKUCM010004014.1, read on the forward strand.
AAATACTCACTTTCTTGCGTATATTTGGATCACGGAACTGAAGTAATCTTTCAACTTCAGGGGCAAGATCACGAGCCATTTCTGCTGAACAAATATTTCCTAAGGCACAGAGAGCAAGCCCCACTATGTATTGGTTCGTGTGATTTAGATCTCTAGACGTGAGTCAAGGTTCTCACAAGGTGAATTCAAAAAATTATAATAACTACCAGCAAAAGGCTAAGTGCTACGAGGAATCAAATACGAAAATTTTCATTAGAGGATACTGCTTCAGTGAATTGGTGACCAGCATAAGCACTTCTTGCCTTTCGTCAAGAAGCAACATTAATCCTAGATAACCAATCCTCTTCTCTGGAAATCCAGTAGAAGCAATTAACTTCAGGCATTCCATCTGCCCAAAATGAGTCGGGTAACCAAGCATGTGAATGAACATGAGCTTTGCTAGGTCCCGGTGCCTGTAGTCTTGATCATTTTCACTAATTGAAGCACGAATAGCAGCACACTCTTTTCTTACAACAGCACGTTCCTCAGCAGCGGTTTTACTTGCACGTATAGCTCGAATCATGTCGCTACAACATAAAATGTCAATAAATGATGAATGAATTTGTATTTACAACTTATAAAGAATCAAAGTAAGGTATAGCTTGAGTAAATTTATAACTGTAACGCTAATACAAGCTACCTTGAGTCAGCTAGGAAATTGGCTGAGAATTGTAACAGGTCAAAGGATATAGAATACATAGAGAAATAAACTCATATACAGTTGTCTACGTTCCATACAGATTATACAACCAAAACCGTTTTCAAAGCATATTCTTCATGAAAAGAATGTGAAAAACCAACACCGTCTTCTCCGTCTAATCTACATGTTCTTCACCTTCTGCACCTTTCACTTGATGTCTAGTTCTACTCTTTTATCTAGTTATGTTTGATCTTTTCTTGAAGGGCTAAGATATGTAACAATTTCTCAACCATTTATAGGAATCCAAAAACCAATTCATCAATCGACATTATAATTGATCCTCCCATGACATTATTCATGCCTAATCTCACTTAATAACACAAAATTTTGCTAAAATGAACTGCATTCCAAAATCCACTTATACATTTTCTAATAAACTTAACTTTCCAATTGAGTTGCCGCAAAATCCTGACAAAGAGAAATCCCCAATAAAACTAGAAAAAATCAAGCTACATTACGGTTTAGAAACTTCGATAACACAAAAATGAAAGTATCGTACAGTCGCAACAGAAAAAGCAAACTACTAGTTGAAGACAGGAGCAGAGTGATCCCTAACCTGAGACGCGTGCCAGAAGAAAAGGGATTCATGATTGTATCCACGCCCGAGGGGAACAAAGCTGAAATCAGATCCGGGACGATTGGCGCGAGAAATGGATCAACAGATTCGACAAATCATAGATCTAAAGAGCTCAATTTCAAGAGAAAGAGAGAGTGATTATTGGGATCTGAGTGTTTTTCAATTCACTTGATTTCCAGAGTCGATGGAGAAGATGAACAGAGAAAGAGGAAAGAGAGAGAGAAATGTCTGTGTTTTTTTCTTCCCTAAAAGACAACGGAAAATGACTAACGGAGTCGCAGTTTCGAACAGAATCATCAACCATCCATGACAATACTTTAACGGTAACAGATCATAAACTGAAACCCTCTTGTTCATCTAGAAGGTTTGTTTTCCAATATTCATTTTCAACAAAAACATCTGGATACATGTAGTAAAAAGGATACTTGCATATGAAATAACATAATGGGTAGTTATTTTTGGTAGAGAGACATGTAAAGACATGACCATAAAAAGAGAGAGCTTTATGCATTTGAAATCATATTCTTTTACTTGGTGTTATCTTCATCTTCACCGAGAAGTTCTTGTATCCAATCACCATAAGAAGGTATGTTACTCTCCTTTGAAGCAGTTGGAACATAGTAACGCAAATCAGATTCAGAATGGAAGCTTTGTCCTGCATATGGAAAAGAGTTCAAGTAATTGAATGACTAGAATATGTGGAAAGTAAGAAGAAGAGTTTACCTGTTGTGTTTGTTCCAGTTGGTGTAAGTTCAGCACAACCAAATGAAGATGACTGAAATAATGGAGACTCTAGAGTAGTGTTAGATCCATAGAAACTTGTTTCCATTGAGCCATAATTGAGTGGTGGTGGAAAATCTGATATGATCCAAGTGTTGTTTGTGTCAAGAGATGGCATTGGAGTAGATTGTGTTACTCCATAACTGCTAGGCTCTTCATGAGAATTTAAGCTTTGGAATGAAGAGAGATGATTTAAGTTCTCAGCCTCAGGATTGAGAGTCCCAAAAGGAGAAGAATAAGTAGCATTTCCAAGCAAATGGCTATCTGGTAACTGTTGCCGAGTGCTCTCAACAGAAGAATGATTCCAAAGAGGAGGAGGGCTTTGCTCGTTCATGGCATATCCACCGGTGAAAGGAAATGTGGTCTCTGGTTCTGTAAAGTTAAAAGATGCTATCAAATTGTTCATATTAGGCTGAGAGAAACACAGACCAGTTGGGGGAACATTGCAAGGTACTGATTGGTAGTAGGGAGAGCTTTGACTGACTAGCACATTACCTTGACCATGATAAGCAGCATCCAGTGAATTAGTGTTCAAACCATACTCTGATGCAGCACTCATTACTTGATTCTGGTCGTAGAAGAAAGTGCCTTGATTGATTGGCACATTGCCGTTTGCCATCAAGGAGTCTTGATCTTGATAAACTTCCAATGAATCAGTGTTTAAACCATATTGTGTTGCTTCACTCACTACTTGCTCTGTACCTTCCATCTGGTGAATAGGTAAACCACGTCGCTGCAGTCTCCTAACTCTTGTGTTCCAGAAATTCTTTACATCATCATTGGTTCGTCCAGGCAACTAAGAAGAAGAAAACACAAGTGTTTAATAACAAGCTGAGAGTTGGATCACAAAGAGAGGGATACATACTTCTTTAGCAATACGTGCCCATGAGTTCTCCCAAAAAGCATGGAGATTAATAACAAGCTGCTCTTCCTCCTTTGTAAAACCTCCTTTCTTCAAGTTTGGACTCAGATGATTCACCCAACGAAGACGACAACTTTTACCAATCCGACCAAGGCCCATACATTTTTGAACATTATGCCAATTTCCTTCACCATATGTCTTAACATAATCTTTCAAAACTTCATCTTCGTCTCTTGTCCAATGGTTTCTACATATTTTCTTTGTTGCAGTATCATCACTTGGTTTTGAATCATGGTTATCTTCACTCATCTTGTCTCTGTTTCATCAACATAATATATGTTGAAATTAAATTTCTTTACATAACCATTCATCAATTCATATAAGATGTAGTTCATAAATCAGCATTCTTAATCATTTCAAAGTAAAATCATCAAATATAAAACCAATACATCACTGAATCTATAATAACTTTAATTCTTAGTTGGTACCTCTGTGTGACAAAAAATATGTGGTTGGTACTTGTCAATACCCTTTGTACATGAACACAACAATAAAAATAAAAAAATTTAAAAAAAAAGATAATGGAGATTTTAAATCCCTAATCATAATTAATTATAAAAACTAAAAATAAATTAAACATGCAAACTAGCAATAAAATGCAATTCAGTGAAAAAGAAACTGAAAAAAAACATGAAAACATAGAACAAACCAATTTAAATTATTTAACTAGTAAAAGTAATCTTTAAATTTAATGAGAATCACGCTGTCAAATAGCACATTAAATAATTGAACCCTCTTAGTGCATATTTTTTGTCAACCACAAATTATATTAAGCCACAATTAGTCGATCCAATAGTCAAATTCCTACATATTGTAAACAGTAGACTCGATTTCTGGTTATGCAAATGAGATGACTTAAGTGAACTTATCGCCTACCACTGGACTAAGAGCAATTTGCTAATGCATTTGAGAATATGTAATTTACATTTCATAGTTATTTTTCCTCTTGTTAATCAAATAAATAATAATAACGAATTTAATATATATATATGGACACGTGTAGTTAATAACAAAATAAGTACAAATCTTATATTGCAAAAGTCAACTCCAAAATGAATCCAACCAAAAGTTTACTATCTATGGTTATTCAATATATATATAAAACAGATTAATTTGGATATGATTTTATTTATAAATGAATTTATGACAACTCTATTCCAAAAAAATATTGGAATAAATTTAGTTGTGTATTTTGCATTTTCTGCAAAAGATCCTCAGTTTCAAGCAATCAGGTTAAAAACATTTTTGCTCTTGTATAAATCGCACCCAGTGCAACTATAGTAGACCAAAACGATTTTTCATAATGGTAGAGTTGGAGAAAACAAATTTGTCACTGTAATTATTATGATGATCGTATTCTATAAAATATATCGCTATATTTTATGGCGATTTTGTAAATTTTATTTTTCATGCTGGTGACTCTTTCCATTGCAGTCGCAGCGACTTTCACAAAAACATGCATTTACCAACCAAAATAGTTTTTTTGGTAAAAGATACACTTTTTATGTTTTTTGCGTGTTTATTTGTGGTTGAGTAATTCTAAATTTTACTAAAACCAGTAGATTATTTAGATTCATAGTTGAAATTTTTGGTTTTCATCATTTTTTGTCTACGATAAAACCCAGAACTCTCAATTTTCTTAAGATGTAAAATATTTGATAAAACTGATCGTTGAAATCGATTAGATCGGAAAACTAAATAAGATCAAGAAAACATATTAAAAATATTAAATAAGATAAAATCAGAATTCCAAGCATTCACCTTGTATTAGACCGGAGCTTAAGAACACAACTTTCCGGACAGTACAACCGAATATGGAGAGGAAAACAAAACGATATGGAGAGACTATTTTCCTGCCGATATCTAGATATGGTGATATCTAGATGTGAGTTTTAACTTTAAATAGTTAAAATTTAATAAAATACAACCAATATAAATTTTTTTTATCTTAAATCGTAAATAATTTACCTTTTAGATATCTTTCCATATTTTGTATATACAGATAATATTATATTAAATTATTTTAATATTAATTATCTACTTATCAAATACTCTCTTCAACTACAATTTTTAAATTTATTGACTCTTATATTTTGTTTATTTATTTTAAATTGTGCATCTCTTTTGGCTCTAAGGCAAACCATCAAATAGCCTTTTTGTGATACACCAAAAATGACCATAATAGTGTGTGATACAACTTGGCATTTTATGTTTACAAGAATACTAAAGGGGAATTATTCATTTTATGTTTTGTTATTTTGATAGAAAAGGAAAATGTACATATGGAATTATTCATTTCTAAGTACATGTTCACTTCCCTAGATATATTATATATTGTATCATGTATTAATATCATATCATACAGCTAATTAGTCAACATGGTAGTCTCTACATTAATTGCCCTCATTTTTAATTTATTTCCTATTCTCTATAAAATGATTCACAAGGTTATATTTATTATTAGTCACTATTCTCATATACCAAAAAAGGGAATAAAGACAAACAATACTGAAAATGAGCATTTCTCACAGTTTTGATTTTCCTTATAAAAATGATGTACATCACTCTCACATATTTTATTTTCATCCGAAGAATCGCAAGAAAGGAAAAATAAAGACAACCATTAAATTAAATGGAAATGAAGGAAAAATACCAAAGTGACAATTATTAGGTGATATAATCATAATATAAAATATATGCATTTAATGGAAAAAGTAGAGGAAAAATAAAAATAGGAAATATATTCATCAAATAGACAAACTTTTTTGCAAGTGGCATTTAGTCTAGTAGCAGGTGGTAAGTCCACAAGAGATATGCGCACTTGCGCATCTTGGGATCGAGTCCCCCCACTTGCATTTGTAAAAACTTGTCTAATGGGCCGGCCATTTGTGGTCCAATGTTGACAACAAAAAAAAAGACAAACTTTAGATTTCCTAAAAAAAATTAGAAAAATATAATTAATTTCGTCCACTTAAAAACTATCATGTCGTCAATAAACAGATAATCCAGTTGGTTTGCCTTTCATTTAGATAAAATGAGGTGATGAGTTCAAATTCTATCATGCTTTGTTTGAAGAATTTTGGCTATAGACAATATCTTGTTATTGATACAATAGTTATTTATTAAAAAAAAAAACTACTATTTCAAATTTGTGAAAGAAATCTCCATAAATCAAATATAACTAGTTGGGTACAAAAGTCTTGCAACAAAACCAGTTGTGTGAAAATTTGGTGGTCATTATGTTACACCATGGTCGAGAATAAATTCTGAAATGATGCAAAATATGCATCAAATCACATATAACACCCATTGGATTTTGTAAACATAATTTGGTTTGTTAAGTAGTTGGGCCTATTGGACCAAGTCCAGTTTTATTGTTTAGCTTCATTTGGGCATTTTAGACTCAAACTTTTATTGTCTTCCTCTATCAATGTGTTTATGCTTAAGTTTATGTTATGAACATACAGTAGTATGCTTTTAACCTATGCAATACAACAAGCCATTGACCAAAAAATAAGCATATTTGATAGAATTGACAATTTTCTAAAGACAAGAGGCCAACATAATAACTTGGTTTTTTTTTTTTTTGTCAAGAGCTACAAATAGCCGGTCCATTAGTCAAGTTCTTGCAAATGCAACATAATAACTTGGTTTATTTGGTTAATTGTTTTGTGTTTTGGGTTTAATCATTTGTAAGACCATTCAGTTTATGCATATAATCTTGCACTTCCACCAACTTTAGAGCATTGAAACAAAAATGGTGATGGGCTTCATCTTTGGCCATTAAATGGGGTTTTGGTGGTCTGACTAAATTATGTAAACCATCAAGATTTTCAACAATGTTATGGAATGATTCAGATTATCACATTCCCTCTGATAGATTAATCGATATCCATCTCTCCCAATATCTGTTTAAGCTCATTTGCTCTCTTCCTTGCTAACTCAACACAGCTCTGCAAAAAGCAAAACCCACAAGGCAACTTAATAAGAAAGACCGCCATTGATTAAAATATGAGTATGCTGAAACTCTCACCTTGATGGCTGATGAATAAACGAGAACTGCTCCTCCTGATTTATAGAAAGAAACCATTTGATCAGAAGAATCTAAAACAACGGTCACTACAGTGTCCATGATTGATTCTTCTTCGTTTGTTGGATCTGCTAAGATGTAATTCTTGTAAAGTATGCAAGTTAAAGAGAAAGGAATGTTCTTAAGCGTGAGTTTTCTCTTCTCTTTATTCACTGCTTCCTTCTCCGATGCATTGCCTTTTCCTTCTTCTCCAGTGATGGCAACTATTCTTCCATTGTCGCTTAGAGCCACAACTGGAATTTGCACTGCAAAATAAAGATCTTATGCATCAGAGAAATATTTGTCTGAATCTAAGGTCATGCCATCTGTTATGACTCAATACGATTATTGATTCTCTACGGCTTGCTCTTTTTCTCAGATTCGAAAAGAAACTTAGGACCCTTAAAGTTCCGATTTCAGTTTGAGCTTAGAATTGGCTTTAGTCAATGGTGTTCTAGAAGAGCTGTAAAACTAACTAAAGGATGAGGATGAAGAACTTACAATTCGAAAAGGCTGCAACAGCAGAAAGCAGAGCAGCATCGAAAAGAGCACCATCAGCATTCAAGCAATATATGTCCTATAAGAAATTTTAGAGCAACATGTTCCCAACTTAGTTGAATTTCCACAGAGAAGTTCCCATAGAAGCGTAGATGTGATAATTTGATGGTCAACATGTACTCACCAGATAACCCATCCATGCAGCTTTACCACTAACTAGGCACAGTTCCTTAAGATCAATCATTCCCGAACTACAATATAAGGGAATCAATTTAGAAGGGACACTGTATTTGATGCCCAAGGAGAATGAGCAAATATATATAAAAAGATAAAATTTAAACACCTTAGAATAGTATCAGACAAACGCTTTGAAATAACTGGAGCAGCTTCAGCTGGTCTTTCAGGCCGAACAGTTGGAGAACATATAGGAGGCATGTGGAACTCGAGAGCTAAAAGAAAGGAATCGATCAGTCCCAAAATGCAACTCAATAGATAGCTAAAAGATAACATAGCCGGGGCAACTAACAACCTATGCATCCTTCGTCTGGTGACTCTGCAGAAGGAGTCATAACTTCCATTCTGATAGCAGCGAGCATAGTCTATACACACACACACAGACCAATTATGTAAGAAAAACATAGGAACACAATAACATTGCTGATAAATGTGAATCCTTTTCACAGAAACAATACCGTGGAACCAATCTTGGCAAGAGCAGATCCATCAGCGGTTGAAACGAGTCCTACATACACAATCAAGTCACAGTTTTGATCGACTTAATTTGATTAAAAGTGAAGAATCAACTAAGTTGTTTTACCAAGGTTAACAATGGTGTCTCTGGCTTTTCCAAGTGGTCTAGCATCAGGTCGAAGAGATTCAGAGAGATGACGCTCAAAGAAACGAAGAGGGAAGATTCGTCTGAAAGCATCAACTTCTATCTCCGACGTCAAGTCTTGAGATGTATCTGGTAATCCCATGTTTATTCTCTGTTTCTGTCAGAACAAACAGCAAAAGGATAATAACAAACTCAAAAATCACAGAAGAAACAATTCTCATATAAGCAGTGATGGAAACAATTTCATTCACTCATCTATCGAACCTCAACCTTTAAAGCAATAAAAAGAATTTATTTTCTTCGCCATTGAAACTAAAATCACAAACAGTGTTGTTGCACTTCATCAACAACACAGGATTATACTTGTCTTTGAGAAATACAAAACTTACATGGGAAAAAAGAAAGAGCGGGAATTGATGAACAAAGCTTTCGCAGCAAAGAAAAATACAAGCACGAGAATGTAGGAAGACTAAGAGCTCGCGGCGCGGTAAGTAATGGGATTCGACGGTGACGGTGGCGATGACGACGGCTAGGTTTCTCTGATTTTAACTAACGCATTACTTTAACTCTAAATGGGCCCAAAAGCCCAATATTACATCTTTGAGTATATATGTATAAACAAAAACACAATCGAACAAGACGCACCAGTGGTCTAGTGGTAGAATAGTACCCTGCCACGGTACAGACCCGGGTTCGATTCCCGGCTGGTGCAAGAGCTGTGAAGATTTAAGGTTTAGCGTTGGTTGGGTCCTACGCATAGATCTGATCTCTCGGATGATAAATAGCCTTTGTGACTCAGCTCTTTTTATTTTCACTTGAAATTCTTTTGGTGTCACCAATACTTTAAGTAGTTCTGTACTTTTATACTCGCAAGACAAACAAAAGTAACTTGCATCATACACAGAACAATATATAAACACAATACCAAAGAGCTGTTTCTTGCTCATAAGTCTTAAATTACGTACATGTACAAACCTTAAACTAAGCCTCAATTCACAGGAGCAAATCGCAACAATAAGTCTCGTCTCTTTTTTGCTTTAACGTGTTTTCTATGTACAAATCATGTTTTTATCATGATTCTGTTTCACATTTTTTGACATTGATCTCTGATCTCTTATACAACGCTTTCGAAGGAGACTCTGAGTTGTGAAGGGTACCTAGGCTTTGGACTCGATGTATTTGCCAGTTTTTGAAGCAACTTCACCACATCACTTACTTCATCTAGGAAGAACTTGGCTTTGCTTGGTTTTCTTCCCACTGTGCACGCGAATATCTTTGTAGAGATTGAAGGTGATTGAGCTGAGAGGGTTGTTGATATGCTCTCAAACATCTCCTCATCTGATCTGTCATCCCCAATGCATATCACAAAATCCGGTGCTCTCCCATCTTCAAGCATTCTGCTAAGAATTTTCGTGGTGACAAGACCCTTGCCTACTCCCTGTTAGTCCAAAAATCTCAGTTTGAGGGCTACGTATAAACCAGGGAAACTAAGGATTGCTTCGATAAAGTGGAATCAAACAGGGACAATATAAATCATAGGAGATATTTCTCTATGGATCATTATGTTATGGGTTCCTTATTTTTCATCAACAAATGATGGGCTGAAGAAAGTGTATTACCTGAGGCTTAACTTCAACGATTTGGTGGCCTCTGTTCACAACAACTGGTTCATTCACCAGAACGGTTTCTAGATGGTCCAGTAGTTCCTTGGCTTGACAAGAACCAAAGTCTGGGTCAGCATCTTGGTGATGCCAAACCAAGGCACTCTCTTTAGCTTCTATGTTGGATCCATCGGTAGTTTCTGTATATAATTTCATAATAGGTTCCACTATCTTCTTCCATTCAAGGTCATCAGATAATCCGCTAGTTTCCCAGTCAGAATTCCTATTCCACCTGCATCACAGAGATTAACGTCCAAGTTTTATTCTCCGGCAACAAAAGTTTCATGACGCTATCAGAATTAAGACAAAACTGTTATGTACCTTGTGAAGTAGCCATGTTCAGCTGCTATCCCAAGATTCTCACATGGAGCAAGCCACTCGCTCAAAGACACTGTCCCCCTCCCGCTAACGATAAATACAGTGTTGTTCGGATCACTACACAGTGTCTTCAACGCAGCAATAACTTCAGCACTCGGGTTCTTTATGATGGAGGTCTCGGGGACTAAAGTACCATCATAATCAAGAAATAGTGCTCTCTTGCTCGATCTTCTGTAAGCACTAACAGCTTGCTCAATTGATAGCCTTCTGAAATTAGGAGACAGAGCAACGAGCCTAAAACCCAAACCCCAACCCACACCCCAGCACCGTTTACTATACTGATCACGAGAAGCCCTTTCTAGATCCTGCGCAAAACTACGCGCCCAATATGCAACGTCATGTGTACTAATGTAATGAAAGTGTTTTTTATGTCGTAATTGCTTCTCGAAATCAGACATTATGATAGCAGAATACATTGAATCGGCCACCGCATCAACGTCCCAAGGATTAACCCTAATGGCACCACTTAGAGAGGGCGAGCAACCAATGAATTCAGACAGGACAAGCGTGCTTGTGCGAGGAGAATCATCACTTATTCCCAGATACTTATCCATGTTAGGAGTTCCCTGCCGACACACAGTATACTTGTATGGAACTAAATTCATCCCATCCCTCACTGCATTGACTATGCAGCATTCTGCCATGGCATAGTAGGCAGACTTCTCAAACCGGGGAACAGGACGATCAATCAGAACCACCGGCTCATAACCAGGTGAACCATAACGCTCATTGATTCTTTTAACAGCAGAATATGTTTCTTTCTTCGCTTCTTGAACGTCTTTACCGGAGCCTCTGGCTGGGTTCACAATCTGTATAAGAACTAATTTACCTAGCATGCTAGGATATTGCTGTAGGAGGTGTTCGAAGGCCAAAATTTTTAGGCTTAAACCTTTGAATATATCCATGTCATCAATACCGAGAATCACCTTTTTACCCTGATACTTAACTTGAATCTCTTTCAGTTTTTCAGCAGTAGCAGGAAGATTCAGAACGGATTCCAGCCTTCCCATGTGAATACCTATTGGAAGAATCTTCAGAAAAACTGTACGCCCCAAGTAGTCGAGAGCAATATGCCCTCTCTTAGATTCATACTCCAATCCAAGCATTCTACAGCAGCACGACAAAAAGTGCCGTGCATAATCAAAGGTATGAAAACCAATTAAGTCACAGTTTAAGAGCCCCCTTAGTAGTTCCTCTCGTACAGGTAAAGTTCGATATATTTCTGAAGAAGGGAATGGACTGTGGAGGAAGAAACCAAGCTTAACCCTGTGAAAGCGCCTTCTCAAAAATGTTGGAAGTACCATTAAATGATAGTCATGAATCCAGATATAATCTTCCTCAAGATTAATCACACCCATTACCTTATCTGCAAATATTTTGTTGGCAGAAACATATGCCTGCCAAAGACCTCGATCAAATCGTTCACCATGATCAGGACACATGGGTAACATGTAGTGGAAAAGTGGCCATAGTTGTTGTTTACAAAAGCCAAGGTAGAATTTTTTATGCACATCTTGTGGGAGGTAGGTCGGTACACAATTGAATTCTTCAAAAAGTTTTTGGGAAATCTCGTCTTGCTCACTAACATCAACATGTGTCTTGAGTGATCCAACATAAATGACTTCCGTCTCTGGAGAAAAACCATCCTTCAGATGCAACATGGGAGAATCATTGTCGAGGCTGAATTTCCACTTTCCAGTTTCAGAATCCCTTTTACCATTTAAAGGAAGAAAGTTGGCAACAATGATTTTTCGCTCGCGGCAGGGTAATGAAATGGCATCTGAATCACCATCACTAATTCCATATCCATCGACGTCAGAAATGATACCAGGCACAGTCATCACTCTTGGAAGAGCTCTTGGGGTCTGAGGAATGTCCAAAAGATCCCCAGAAGCCAAGTCTAAGAGATTTCCAAATGATTTTGACCCCATAATTGGAACAAAAACTCATCAAAAGTAGATACTCCCAAGCTGAAAAAATATCCCAAGGAACTATGCTTTATACCTAGAAGTACAAACGAAAAGTCGATGTCAATAGCATATTCACATATCAAGTAATACACAATCCACACACATCAATCAAACTACATCACTCACATACGCTAAAGACGAAACAAGTAAGAAATGAAATGAGATACGTTAACTATTAATGGGTATTGCAAAACAGAACCCGGCTCATATAAAGGGTTAGGTTTCAACATCAGATTTGGATGCTAATCATCTTAGTCAAAATTACAAAGTAGATAAACTCATAGATTATGGAGATTACAAAGGTTCTTTAAGGAGTGACCTGATCAACAAAGGGAAGAGATAATGACTGAATTTGAATGAGAGTAAAAATCAAAGTTTTGTTCTCATCTTATTGATGAGAAAAATACAACATAATTCATCAATTCCTCAAAGTACTGCACATAAGGTAAAGATAATCACACAAAGTATCAATTTTTACTGTTCTAAAACCAAATTGAGAAAGCCGACACAAAAATCCCCAAAACCCATAAGAGTCAAGAAGAAATCAATCAAATAAGAAAGGATCAGGCGATTCAACACTAATAAGGAAGATTAGAGAAGAAAGTAAAATTGAAAAAAAGAAGAACGAAGGCTTAACAACAAAGTCAAAACACACTAACCCTTGGGGGATTCACAAAGGTCGCCGTCTGAGAGATAACTCCGATCACCGGCGAAACAAAAAAATCAATCGATTGAAAAGAGAGAGAAATGGAATCAGAAGGAGGATATTCTGAGAGACACAACAGACTAATAAGAACGAATTTTTAATATTTATTATAGAAACGATAAGTTCGATTTTATTAAAAAGTTAGATAAGTTCCATTTACACTCTAGTTTACACTATACACGAATAGACTCCTATTTTTCTATTTTTTATTCACATTTTTTTTAAATATATATTTATTTTTATGTCAAAGAAAGAAAAAACTATATTTATTTTCTGTTGACGAAAACCAAAACAAACAAAAAAAAACTCTCTTTGTTGACATTTTCTAATATTGGATAGATAAGATAGTAAGTTCATAAGATGTACATGACTCATGCGTTAGCCAGAAATTTTTATATGTTTTTTTATAATTTTTTTACTTTCTTTCTAATTTTTATAAATCACATTATTAAAAAAGTATTTTTATTGCAAATGGTATCTAGCTTAATCGCATTTACATAATCTGGGATCGAGTCCTCTTACCTACATTAGGTAGAAATTTGACTATTGGGTCGACCAGTTGTGGCCAATATAATCTGTGTCGTTGACAAAAAAAATTTATTTAAATCTTTGAATATTACACCTACTACTTTTTTTACCTAAATTATAACTTTTAAAAATCGTATTTATTGTTAAAAATTTTAAAATTCAGGCTTTTATTATATCCAACAAGACAATAATTTACCATCAATTTTTTGTAGTAGAAATAGATATTTAATATTTTGACAAAAAATAACTAAGTTAAAAATATTTATGTAGGTATAATATACTAAAATATTTTATTATAGACCCAAAAAATTACGATGATTTATATTATCCAGCAAAGAGTTTCGATTTTATGGTTTTTAACTCATTTTCATCATAAAATAGAAAAATAATTTTTAGATTATAGAATTTGTCGATCTAATTTTTTATAAAAAATATTTAAAGAATTATGTTGTTTTGCTATTGGACCACTAGTTTTGTCTGGTAATTACAACATTTGGTGAGTTTGTGGTATTTTTCTTTACTTTGAATGGAGTCGTGAGGGTTAGACGAAACTCAATTAAATAAAGAACTTTTAAATTAGTTGCTCTTACTTAACTTTATCTGTTATCTCTTATAATTATGTGTATTGCACCACATGGGAATTGAATTTCTTATTGTTATATCATAAACCCCATTACCCGCAAATGGCTCTTAGCCTAGTGGCAGACTGTAAGTCTACATAAGACAGTTCATTTGCATAATTAGGGATCGAGTCCCCTCACTTACATTATGTAGGAATTTGGCTATTGGGCCAGCCAGTTGTGGCCCATAATTTGCCGTTGACAAAAAAAACTCATTATCCAAAATAAGTTATATAATATAAAATAAATTAATGGTCGAGAACAGGTACCCAGTGGTATAGTTATTTTACAAATCCTTAAAACACCAAGAATTGAACCCTTACCTAGAAGACGATTTGAAAGTCAGTAAAATAAAAATTCGAAACTAGGACATGTCATTTTCTTTGTTCATTTTAAATTTTAATCAATACTCAGTATTCTTTTTTTAACCCTTTAACGACAAAAACATTTTTTTGAATACTTTTAAATGGAACTTACTGTGTTAAAAAGTAATAATATCAAATTGATACTTATATGTTATATAATTTTTTAGTAACAAAATTAGAAGAAGCAACTCTCAAAATAAACGACTCTTTTGCTCACGAAGAGCCTAATCCTATAGTGCGGCTCTTTTCCAATTAGCCACCAAAACGTTCTTTTTCTTTCTTTTTTTTTTTGGTCAAAATAAACTAATTTTCTTAATTCATTTAATATAAATGCAATAACATCTTGTCTCTCTCTC
>JAKUCM010004015.1:0-21431 GCA_023374145.1 Lepidium sativum
GATGATGAATGAGGAAGAGCCAAGAACCTATGAAGAAGCTATGACTAACCAACATAAAGATATGTGGATAGAGGCAATGAAGGAGGAAATGAGTTCTTTAAAGAAAAGTAGAACTTGGGACATTGTACCGAGAACAGAAGCACAGAGAACAATTGGTTGCAAATGGGTATTCAAATTAAAGCCGGGAATTCTAGAGGTAGAGAAACCTAGATTTAAAGCAAGGCTAGTTGCAAAAGGCTTTAAACAGATAGAAGGGATTCAAGGCAGTGGAATTTAAGGTTTGATCAATTCATCAGGTCAAAAGGTTATATCAAGAGTGATTTTGACAGCCGTGTTTATCTCAGGAAGTATGCAGAAGGAAGTTACATTTTTCTGTTGCTATATGTTGATGATATGTTGTTAGCAGCTAAAGATATGTCAGAAATTCAGAAGCTTAAAATGATTTTGAGCAGTGAATTTTAAATAAAGGATCTTGGGGCAGCAAAGAGGATTTTGGGTATGGATATTATAAGAGACAAAAAGAGTAATGTTTTAAAGCTTTCTCAAGAGTTTTATATTGATAAAATCTTGAAAGTTGTTAACATGATTAATTCTAAGGTTGTTCAGACCCCCTTAGGGAGCCATTTCAAGTTTAAATCTACAAGTCAAGACGAAAAAGAAAATGCAGAGAAGCAGATGAAGATGGTACCTTACTGCAGTGCGGTTGGCAGCATCATGTACGCCATGGTTGGATCTCGTCTTGACCTTGCATACTCTGTTGGAATGGTCAGCCGCTTCATGAGTTGTCCTAGCATTGAACACTGGGAAGGCGTTAAATGGATTCTCAGATATCTTAACTACTCAAAGAATCTATGCCTAACATTCACAAAATCAGAAAATTTTGAAGTCAGAGGGTATTGCGATAACGATTACGCAGCTGACCTGGATAGAAGGCGGTCCATCACTGGATATGTGTTTCAAGTCGGTGGGAATACTGTAAGCTGGAAGTCGGGCATGCAAAACGTGGTAGCTTTGTCAACAACAGAGGCAGAGTATATGGCTTTAGTCGAATCATGTAAGGAAGCCATATGGCTGAAAGGGATTACCTCAGAATTCGGTTTCTGTCAGGACTATGTTGAGATTGGTTCTGACTCCCAAAGCACCATTTGCTTGGCCAAAAACAGTGTTTTCCACGAAAGAACGAAGCACATGGCAATAAGAATGAGTTTTGTCAGAGATTTATTAGAAGACAAAATAATCAAGATTCAAAAGGTTAAAACGTCAGAAAACCCAACAGATATACTTACCAAATCAGTGTCGATTTGGAAATTTGAAGAGGCTCTGGATTTTCTGGGGATAAATTTAGTTAATGGATTAGAAAGAAGTCAGCCGCGGTTACCTCGAACCTATGACGGAAGCTAGAACTCTTAAATCTGAAAGAATGAGATCCCATCAGCCGCATCCACTGGAAAATTCTCCTCTACTGACCACCGAGCAAAGCAGATATGGATCTACTTTCAAGCGAGAATCAGAAACGAGGGAGAAGAGACATAGTGGCGCTCGGGATTTGAATTTGTCCCCGTCTAGAAATCTGGCTATGAACGTGACCGAAACCCCTCTTAACCACCATTTCTTGACTTGAATCTGACACAGAGAGAGAGGAAACGAAGATAAGCACTCACCGGGGAACAAAGGAAATTAAACAGATAAAACGGAAAGAAAAAATGAATCCTTGCCGGTTAACCAGACACTTGAGGGGAAACCTTGATTGGTAGGTAGGGTCCTTTTGATTTTTGGGTTTTTGGTTCTATTGATTTAGTACTCATTCGGTTATTTCTATTTTTTGGGTTGGGTTTGGTTCGGGTGTAAATTGAGTTCAGCTTCGGGTATTTTTATATAAAGCTACATAAAATTTTAAAGTAAGTAAAAATTTAATAGAAATAAGTGTAAAAAAGTCTAAATTTAACAAAAATATTTCGGATACCCATTCGGTTCTTGATTCGGTTTGGGTTTGAGTTTGGATTCGATTTTTCGGATATATAAATATATGATCCATTCAGATGTTTTGTCGGATTCGGGTTCGATTCTTTTTTTCGAATCGGTTTGGTTTAAATTTCGGGTATCGGATTTTATGTCCAAACCTAAGTAGGTGGCTTGTTCGGAAAAAATTGAGAGAAAATAATCGCAGCGCGTGAGATCCACCACTTGATTTTGTGTTTTTCATACTTGAAATCTTCCTCTAACCAATCAAAAACAAATTCAAACCTTCTTACGATATACAGATCAAACCTTCATATGATACGTGCTTATTATTTTCTTATTTATACTCTACGATCTACATTATGTGTTTACCAAGATGTTTTAATTTTCTCATACTGCGGTTGTTTGTTGATTATTTTCAAACAAACCAGATTTTCTATTAAATTGTTTAACTTTTTGTCTTGTTAATATTATACCACAATTATCCAATCCATTAACTAAATTTTTATAATATATATATATGTCTGTTTTAAGTGAATTACTTAATTAAAGAATTTTTTTGATTAAATAAATGTCTTATTTTTCTTTTTTAGTAATATTTCAGAAAATCATGTTTATCCTATATATAATATAAAATGTTATTGAGTTTTTTAGGTGAACTAAATTGTAGAAAAATAATTAGTCTGATAAAATAATAAAATTCATAAATTTATAAATAAATAAGCATAGGCGGTGACTTATCGAAAAACAAAGAAAAGTTGGTATAGTTTTATGTGGAAAAACGGTCAATTTTTAACTGAATTTTTCTGTTGTGTTGAATTCTATATAGATTTTTGAATTTAGTATATTTGATGTTTAGTGCAAAAAAAATCAAATTTTATACAAGAACATTTGTACCAAAATACACGTTGATCAAACAAACAGTTAGATAACTGTTAAAAATTTGTTTGTGTATATACGTGTAATTTAATATAATAAATTTTAGAGATGACTTGACGAAAAAATGGATAATTTATCTTTGAATTCTTTTTGTCGTGTAGATTTTTACTTGAATTTCTAAATTTTTTATTTTCAATAATTTAGTGTAAAAAAATAAATTCTTTATACGAAATTCTTTACTGCCATAAAAAAAGTTTTTTTAGTGTGATAAATTTTTCTTTATGGCGGTAGACCGTAGACAAGCATCTATTCTAATAAAAAGAAGGTTTTGAGACCTCTTAAGTCATCTAACTCATTTTTCTCAAACTCCTATATTGTTGTTACATCAGTTTATGTTTTATAAATAATTAAAAAAAAAAAAATCAAAACAATTATTTGCTTAATCACATTACTTGTTTTTAAATTAGACATTAACTTATCACAACCCATTGTAATTATTCACCAAAGCTCACTATCTCACATTAAATTAATGCAATTACTTTCAATAAAGAGAAAGAAGAAGTTGAGAGGACAATTACTTTCAATAATGCAATTACTATAAGTTAATGCAATTACTTCTAATAAAGAGAAAGAAGAAGCTTAGACGACAATGCCCATAGGTTTTGATTAATTTTGATCTCCTAATCCATTTCCTATATCATAGCTATTCGGCTACCTAAAGTTTTTCTTTGTGTTAATTTTTAAAAAAAACATTATTTTCTTAATCACATTACTTGCTTTTAAATTAGACATTAACTCATCACATCCCACTTTGTAATTACTCACCAGAGCCCACTATCTCATATTAAATTTATATTTTTGTATACAAATATTAGTCCCTCAGCTCAGTTTCCCAAACTACTCAAGAGATAACAAACCACCATATTAACGCCTCTTTCTCCACTTACCAAAAGATGACACCACAAATTACCGTCTCCTCTTCCAAATCATTCACTTTTGAAATCCTTGATGAAATAGACAGCCAATTCTGCAGTGAAGAGGTCATTGCATGACTCTTGCATCATTGGGAAGCTAAGAATTTCAAAAGGAGCAATATTCTAATGGGCATTCAACTTCTCCTCCTGGACTCCAAGGTACATTTAAATATATTTCTTCTAAATATTATTTGGAGTTTTATAGGATTTGAATAATAGATCGAACTTTTTTGATATTACGGTTAACAAAAGAACCAGTTGAATTTTAATGACTACCAACGCACCTTCTATTAAACCTTGTTTATAGAGTAAGTATAGGTGTTCCTTCAATAAAATGTTTGATGAAGATATTTGAAACTAATCTAAATCTTAATTACATGTTTTTTTTTTTGTCAACGGCAAATTATGTTGGGCCACAACTGGCCGGCCCAATAGCCAAATTCCTACATAATGTAGGTATGGAGACTCGATCCCAGGTTATGCAAATGCGCTGCCTTAAGTGGACTTACCACTTGCCACTAGGCTAGATTTGTTATTATAACTAAACAAAAATGTATATGTATATATGTATATGTATATATATTGATTTGTTATTATAACTAAAAAAAATGTATATGCATATTATTATTCTCTAACCATATAAGTGAATTACTTAAACGTATGATTTAAATATTAAGTTACAACTTCACAGAATTTTTTTTGTTAAAAGTTTCTTAAAAAACTTTTACATTGACATGTCATTCAATTTTTTTGTGCTGATGTTTCAGAATATTTTTTATATTAAAATTATTATATTATCTTTATATTGTTAAACAACTAAGCTACAATAGATATATTATTTGATATATGAATACAAGCAAAGCAAAAAAAAATGTATTAAAATGACATTGAAAATAGAAAACAATAGTATGATTTATGAATCAAAATCACAACCATAGAGAATTTAAAAGAAACTAAAGAATATGAATATATGACCAATGCTCACAGCTATCTCGAATCTACAATTGCAGAATTTTAGGCCTTCGATTTTGTATGTCTTGGTCTCTTTTTGATGTGCTTTTCCCTTTTCAAGCCTATTTTGTTTTAAATTTTTTTTGTTCCTTATATTTTTTCTAAGCTTTTTAATAAGTACAAAAAGAATATTAAAGGCATTGAAATCCTGCTCTTGGACTCCAAGGTACATTGAAATCTATTTCTTCTAAATATACAACACTAATTTTTTGTATCAATACGACTGCAGGAAAATGCAGTTCAAGGTTTTATTTCGGCAAACCGGGAGATTCGGTTTCAAGAAGAATTGATGGCGACCACAGTATACAAATTGAAAAACTTCATGGTCAATCCCAGCAAGAAGTACTACCACATCTCTGACTACAAACACTCCATCTGTTTCACTGACAAAACAACATTCCTCCCGACACCACTTGGAGATCACATAATTGAAGAAGACAAGTTTAGGCTAAAGACTTTCCAAGAGTTTTCTGCAATTGCTGACACCAACATTGACCTATTTGCTAACCCAATACTTACCCATTTACAATACTTAGCACATAAACATCACACCACATGAACTTACTTTTACGTCTTTTAGATGTCATAGGTGAGCTCCGCGTAATTTCAGATGACAACCTCCATTTGACATCCACTAAAGAAATGACACCTCAAGTACATGACACAAGATCAAATGATAGAGTGTTTCTACACCTCCAACATCAAGAGTAAGCCCTCACAAGCTTTACGCTTAATACGTCTCTCTCTCAAGATAACGACCTAACATTTAATATCCAGTGGTGACACAATCTGTGTTAGCTTATGGGAAAATATTGCCAAAAAGTTTAGGACCTAATGGAATAACGCACACATCAAGCCAAAAGTGATTCTCATCACTACTTTGAACCCAAAATATATAGGAGGTATATTCAATTCCCTGTTCACTATTCCCAAATACAACTACAACTTATATTCGATCCCAGTACACACCTAATTTTCCTATAGGTGCTGTAACCCTAAACTCGACATCAGCTACCCGCCTCTTTTTTGACAATGACGTTGATGACACCAAATGTTTTTTCAAAAGGTATATTCTCTGATGCTATTGCATGATTACCATCATTTCCCAATGATAGCCAAATTGACACTAACATAACAACAAAAACACATTTCAGCTTATCTCAAAGTGACAAGAAACCTCCGACTTTTTCAAGCGCATCATACTCCATCACAAAACTGGAAACTATGACTATCAAAGAATTACAACAGTATCTGCAAAGTGAAACTCCACAGGTAAGTCCCTTTTCAAAATTGATAACTCTACAAGTTCTAAACTCTGTAACACAGTCGTCGAGATTATTAATTGCTTTCCAATGACAAACAAACAAGGCGGCAAGCTTTATATGTCTCGCTACAATAGATACCATCGGCGAACAATATGGTCGCTACTACATCTCGTGCAGTAGCTGCAACACAAAGTCGGGGAAATCCGGCTCCTCATTGTACTGCAACATGTGTCTAAAATACATCAATGTCGGCCTCATCAGGTTTGCACACTATGCTTTCATTTGAAAATGACATGTCCAACACAAACACAAACTAAACAACAAATAATTGTATCCAAATGGCTGTGTAGGTACCGCTTTGAAGTAAGGGTTCGTGACCACAACAAAGACACAACAACATTTGTGATTTTTGATCGTGAAGGGACATACTTTGCTGGACGGAAAGCCTCTGAAATTATAAACGCATTCATCGAGGTATATTCAATGCCCTTGCACCTCAAAAACACACCTACACCTTCCATACAAGTAATAACCAAACTTTGTTACCTTTTTACCCAGGGAGATGATAACAATGAAGCACTAAAAACTAAAACTCCTGAAAGTTTAAAACACATTATTGGCCAAACTTGATTATAATGGTCACTCTTATGATCAGAGTGACAATGCTGCTTGTGCAGTTTCTTACAACAAGAACAAATCTCAGCAGAGACCGCTTTGCAGCCACTGTGGTAGGACTGGACACACTGTTCAAAAGTGTTACAAGCTCCATGGATATCCACCAGGGCACCGTATTTATCAACAGTCTTCTACACCTGCAAACTCGCAAGTATCCTACACAAGAAACAAACTGAGTTATGAGCAAAAGAACTACAATGTTCCTAAAACTGGTGCAATGGCTCATGTTGTCACAGACTCCAACTGTGGCAAGTCTACTTCACTGACTCTTGATCTAAGTCAGTTTCATCCTGATCAAGTACAATCGCTGATTCGTCAGCTGAATGCTCGTGCTCCAGAGTAGGCGTCTCCTTTCCTTACAGCTAAAATTACAGAGAATGGAGTCATGGCTATTCAATCTTCTTCTGGTACTGTTTCATTTGATTTTCCTTCTACAAGCCTCAAATATATAAACAGCTGCCTCATTTTTCAAAATCATTACTTAAATTATTTAGACTCTCTTGTTCCTAATGGTGCTTGGATTGTTGACAGTGGAGCAACTAGTCATGTTTGCTCGGATTTGGCTATGTTTAGTGAAACCTTTCCTGTTTATGGTGTTATAGTTTCACTTCCAAATGGTACTAGGGTTCCTATTAGTCACACAGGCACAATTTATCTTTCCAATACTTTGATTCTCTACGATGTTCTGCTTGTCACTTCTTTTCGATTCAATTTGTTAAGTGTTCATGCTTTGTTAATGAAATCTCATTATTCAGCTCATTTTTATGAAAATTGTTGCATTCTTCATGACCTTAATCAGGACTTGACGATTGGTAGAGGAACAATTTTACATGGATTGTACATTCTGGAAACTGAACTTGTTTTGCGTAATAGTGAATTCTGTGGATCCTTGTTAGTTGATGAGAAGCTTTGGCATCAACGCCTCGGTCACCCATCATCTGCCAAGTTAGAATATCTTTCTGATTCTTTATCTTTGTCAAAGAATGTTGCTTTATGTAGTGATCATTGTGATGTTTATCCATTAGCTAAACAGAAAAGATTGTCGTTTGTTTCTCATAAGAATTTGTCAGCGTCTATCTTTGATCTTTTGCACCTTGATGTCTGGGGTCCTTTTTTGTTGAATATATTGAAGGGTACAAGTATTTTCTTACAGTAGTAGATGATTGTACTCGGATTACTTGGCTATACATGATGCGTAATAAAAGTGATGTTTCTAGTATATTACCTGAGTTTCTTAATCATGTTCAGACTCAATTTGTTAGTGTTGTTAAATGTATTTGCATTGATAATGCTCTTGAGTTAGCTTTCACTCATTTGATTAAAGAAAAAGGCATCATACATCAATTTTCTTGTGCATACACACCACAACAGAATTCTGTGGTGGAAAGAAAGCATCAGCATTTACTCAATGTTGCTAGAGCCCTATTGTTTCAATCGAATGTCCCTTTGCTTTATTGGTCTGATTGTGTTCTTGCTGCTGTTTTTCTCATAAATAGAACCCCTTCTCTGATATTAAATAAGAAGTCTCCATATGAATTGATGTTTCATAAACTTCCTGATTACATGTTTCTCAAGTCTTTTGGGTCTTTGTGTTATGTTTCTATTCTCCCTAAGGATAAAAACAAATTCACAGCTCGTGCTTCTGCTTGTGTGTTCTTTGGTTATCCTTCTGGATAGAAAGGTTATAAGGTAATGAATTTAGAGACTCATGAGATTACAATATCTAGGAATGTTGTTTTCATGAAAATATATCTCCTTTTAAAAGCAAACAAACTTCCCATTTGAATACTGATGTTTTCTCTGAGTCAATTCTTGTTTCTACTCATGTTGCTATTGACAATTATGTTCTTGAGTTAGACACTCGTGATTCTTTGTCTGCTTTACCTACTGATTTAAGTGATTTGCATTCCTCGGATTCTTCTGCATTGCACACTAGTACCACATCTTTATCACATGAATTTACATTAACCTTCTGAATTAAATTTATCACCTTCATTCGTATGTTACTCTAAATAAACGAGTATTACTTCTTATTGACCAAATTTTGATTTCCTCATTTTTCAAACGTATACATCACTCAACAACACATTAAACTGAAATTGGTAAATAATACATTTAAGAAGTATATATATATATATATATATATATATATATATAACTAAGAGATCATCATCAAAATCACAAAAACCATTCACACCAAATCTGCTTCCTCTCACATACTCTTTTTCATTTGAAGGTCGTCTTCCTAACATTCATATGCGAAGTGAAACTTATCTCAACATCAAAAGACCACTCACACAACAGAGTAATATTGTTATACAAATTCCTTTCCAAACAAACAGAACTCTTATATCATGGACCACCTTGACACATAATCTTCATTACTTCCTAACATACCATGACATAGAAGATACAAAAGCAACTAGTATTATTGACAACTTCATGGCATACATTACTGGTGTTGACATATCTACAGATTTGGAAACAGGTAACAATATAACAATATATTTCAACATTAAATATTACAACTACAAAGCTCGATCAAGAATAGACACAGATTTGGTCGTTGCCCCATTAAAATTCACTAAAAGAAATGCCACTCCTGATGAGAAAAGTGAAAAATTGCACTATTTGCCTTCAAACATTCAAAGGACGTGATGTTATTAATAATCTAGTCTGGAACCACATCTACCACCATGATTGCATAATAAGTTGACTTAATGCAAATAAAAAATTTCCAATATGTAGGGCAACATATCTTTAATTTTACCATTCCAAATAATAATAAAATTATCTCTTTCTCATTCACATATCTTTCATTACAGAAATACAACACAAATCACAAAATTTGACAAGTTACCCAACAAATATACTACACATAAATGTTTCTAAACCAAAAATCGGGCGTACCCCGGTCAATCCCCTAGTTACAAAAAGAAAAAAAAACACTCGAAAATCACGGATGAAAGAGTCAAGCAATTAAATTCTGACACGTGGCAGTTTCATGCTCATTTTAGATTTTTCAAAAGGATTAAAAAAGAGAGAGTATCTCGTCTCCATTAATGTCGCTATATATCATATGACTGTAACCTTTGACCCATTATCTTTCTTTGTTTTGCCTCTGGTGATTCTCTTTCTTTCTATCTGATTTTTGTTTTTATTCCTATGTTTCACCATCCTAATTTCAATGTAAAACCTATGTATATTTTAAATTTATAAATTATGTTTTTGTTTTGCCTCTTCTTGTGGATCTAAATAAGTTTAGGACGCATTTTAATCAATGGTGTTAAATCAAAGAACTGGAATCCTTTTTCTTCTTTATTTTTTGGGTACATATGCAACTTGAGATCAATCTCTCTTTGTCATTACAAGAAAAATCCCATCAAATTTTGGTCGTTTTCTGACTTGTAATATAATGAATATCGTGTTTTTCTATTTCTGATACAACCAAAGAAAACTGGTATTGCTTCTAATTTACTACAAATGAATAAAGCCGCTGTGAAAGTTTATTCTCTATATAAATAACTGGTGGAACTAAGTTATATCTTATGTTATGCTTCCTTACTGGTTAGGTCATCTAAAACATAGTTGGAGTCCCTGTGTCAGTGGTTTAAGATATGGAAGAAGCAAGAGCTAAATGTTCTAAGAAGCCATTTCAAGGTATCGTACAAGATCTCAAAGGAAGAGCCTTGTGTTACAAGCAAGACTGGGTCGCTGGTCTACGTTCTGGTTTAGGGTACGTATAATTAGATTCTTATTGAGACAAAAATGAAAGACAGAACAGTGATCTGATTATATGTCTGTTTTTGCAGGATTTTAGCACCTACGACTTATGTTTTCTTTGCCTCTGCACTTCCTGTTATTGCTTTTGGAGAACAAGTTAGTCATGACACAGGTCTATATCTTAAAGTTGTCAACTTTTTTCTAACTTGTACATTGTTCAATTGGGTCTTCAAGCTGCACTCGTTTTTTGGTCTTTTTGTTAGTTATGATGCGTTATCTGAATTCAAATTTTGGGGAATTATAGAGGGTTCGTTGAGCACAGTGGAAACTCTAACAGCAACACCGATATGTGGAGTGATACACTCCATATTTCGAGGACAACCTTTGCTGATACTTGGAGTTGCAGAACCAACTGTCTAATGTATAAATACTTGTACCACTTTGCTTAGCTTGGGTGAAAAACTCTACTTAGCTTGGGCTGCTTGGTAATTACTCCAACATAACTCTAGTACTTATATATAGTCTTAATGTTTTCATGTTAAGTTATGGTTTTGTTGACTGTTACTCTTCTTAATGGCTATATTTAACGTGTCTTATATCATTAACCGGTTCACGAGAATTGCTATTGAACTGTTTGGCATGTTGATCTATGTTCTGTTTCTCCAAAAGGTATCATCATAAAAGTACCTCAAAATTGTGATAATAGGTCATAAAGTATATATGTTTCATGTGAAATTGACAGGGAATGGTGAGCGAGTTTGGGGTTCTTAAAGGTGAGGACTCAAAACTTGAAAAGTATCAGTTTCAGTGGCTCTACGCAAACGGAATTCTTGGTCTCGTTTTAACCTCTGGCCTTGTCTACACTTCTCTAAACAGCAGAAAAGCGAGGTCTTGGCGATACGGAACAGGTAAGAGAGACTTATCTTCTCATGATTTTCTACTCATCTTTGTCTAAAATCAATGATGAGGCCTTAAAGTTTCTGATTTTGTTGGTATCAGGATGGTGCCGAAGCATAATTGCAGATTATGTAGTTCCATTGATGGTTGTGGTTTGGACGGCTTTATCTTTCAGTACGCCATCAAAAATCCCCTCTGGTATCCCGAGAAGACTCGTAGTCCTCTTCCATGGGACTCTGCTTCTTTAACGCATTGGACTGTCATCAAGGTTACAACAAAACTACACTTAATCTTGGTTCATCATCTGAAACTCTTTAAGAGCTGTTTTTGTTTTCAACAGGACATGGAGAAAATCTCTCCGGTCTATTAATTGCAGCATTTATACCTGCAGTAATGATTTCAGGTCTCTATTTCTTTGACCACAGCGTTGTCTCACAGCTTCCGCAGCAGAAGAAGTTCAATCTCAAGAACCCTTCTGCATATCACTAAGATGTTCTCTTGTTGGGGTTTTATGGTTATCAGTCGAACTCTATTTCTTCCTCTACATGTTCACGTTGACTCTCTTGTAACTGTGTGATTTTTCAGGTGTTGATTTGTGGATTGCTCGGTCTACCGCCTTGTAATGGAGTCCTCCCCCAGTCTTTTATGCATACTGTTATGATTATCAACCCTAAAGGTAACTCCTTTGTCAGCTAATCACACCCACACCAAAAGACTTGAGAGACGCACAACACAGAAAAATGCAGAGAAATAGAAACTATGGCTAAAAACAGAGCACACACGTTTAACGAGTTCTCGCCCTTTATAGGGTCGCTACGTCTCGCCGGGATCTCTCTCCCGGAATCCACTAGGTTTTAGAGAAAAATTACACGAGATGAGAAACAAAACCCCGAACCCCTTACAAAGCTCACTCTATTTTTCCCTCAATCTCTATTTTCTCACAAGAACACTCACCCAAGTTTATTTTCTAGATGATGTTCTCTCTCTCTTTTTTGTTACATCCATCTCTCACATCTTGCTTGGCTATATATATTAACTCCTCAACCTTAACCTCGTCTCTCTGCAGAACAAGGAAGCCGCCTCTCCTTTTTGGTGTTACTACACACAAAACGTGCTCTTCACTCTCTGTTTCAGTAAAGAACAAATCTGCTTTTGCTTTATGCCTTTTGTTTCAGAAGCAAAAACAGCTACTTCCTTTGTGGTCCTGCGAGAAATTCTTTTAAGGTTGATATCATATGAGCTGGCATGAGCTTCTCCACGTCATGGAGTGTTGAGCTGAAGTCTTGATTGTATTGCTATGAGCAACAAAACTCTACCTAGCAATAACAGAACAACACAGACGAAAAATTTTCTTGAGACCGAGATAGATATGGCGATCTAGTTTACTGGATTCCGATCCCGGTTCCTGAGCAAGTTTTACTCAGCCTTGACGTGCAGTAAGTTCATAGCAGCTTGGAACTTACTTAAGGGCAAGATTTTGGTGAAAATATCTGCCGGATTACTTAGAGTAGATATCTTCAATACCTCCACAATCCCATCAGCAATTATATCATGGATCTTGTGGTATTTAAAATCGATGTGCTTGGTCCGCTCGTGATGTACATTGTTCTCGGAGAGGGCTATGGCGTTTTGAGAATCATAGAAAATCTCAACACTCTTCTGCTCATAACCGAAATCTTCCAACAATCCTTTAAGCCATATCGCCTCTTTGACTGCTTTGTTTAGAGACATATATTCGGCTTCCATGGTGGATAGAGCCAACACCTTTTGTAGTGTGGATCTCCAACTGATTGTGTTTCCTCCTAGAGTGAAGACCATACCACTGATTGATCTTCTTCTATCAACATCAGCAGCAAAATCTGAATCGCAATATCCTTTAAGAATGAAGTCAGAGCTTTCCCTATAACATAGTCTTGTCTTTAAGGTTCCCTTTATATATCTCAATACCCACTTCACTCCTAACCAATGCTCTTTTATTGGCTTACTCATGAATATGCTAATGATGTCTACAGGGTATGCCAAATCAGGTCGTGTTCCAATTATCGAATACATGATGCTTCCAACCGCATTGGAGTATGGAACAGTCTTCATGTATTCTGCATCATTGAGTAGTTTTTTTCTGAGGTTGTACACATCTTCAAATGAGCTACCAAAGGCGTAACCGCGTGTTTAGCTTGCTCAATTTTGTATAGTTCCAGAACTTTGCTCAAGTATCCTTCTTGAAACAGCCACAACTTAACAAAATTGAGCAAGCTAAACACGCGGTTACGAACTTAGCTGGCCTGAGACTATGTTATAGGGAAAGATCTGACTATGTTATAGAGATCTCTAGTGATCTCCATTCCTAGAATCTTCTTGGCTGGCCCGAGATCTTTTATTTCGAACTTAGCACTGAGTTGTTGTTTCAGAACTGATACAACTCCTTTATCCTTAGTCGAAACCAACATATCATCTACGTAGATGAGTAAGTAAACCTTTGACCCGTCTTTGAGTGTCTTGATGTAAGCACAACTGTCACAGAGGCTCTTCTCAAAACCAATCTCTTTCATAAAACTATCAAAACCAATCTAATTCTCCATGAAGAAAAGCGTTTTTAATGACTAATTTTTCAAGCTCGAGATTCTCTTTCGTAACAATGGCTAGCAGGATCCTTATAGAGACATGTATAACCAGAGGTGCAAAAAATATCAGTGTAGTCTATCCTTTCTCTATGTGTGTATCCCTTTGCAACAAGCCGGACTTTGTACCTTGGTGCTTCAACTCTGGAGATTCCAGGTTTAAGCTTGAATATCCACTTGCACCCAATCACTTTCTGCCCCTTTGGCCTTGTAACAACAGTCCATGTGTGATTCTTATCAAGGGAATCCATCTCTTCATTCATCCCACCTTTCCATAATTCCCAATCGTTATCCATGAGAGTTGTTTGATAATCTGGTGTTTCAATGATATCTCCATCTACCGTGGTGATCAGAGCTTCAGCATCAAGGTAATCATCTTCTTCTTCAAGATTTTCACTGAAGTAGCCCTCTACTTCGAATCTATTTGTTGCTCTAAGTTCTCGTCTTGCTCTGTCCCGAACCAGATGAAAGCTTCCTTGTGTTTCTTCAGGTTAATGTGCCTCTTGGTTGTCGGTGTGTTCACGGTGGTGATCTTCCTCATCCGACATGTCTCCACCCAAACTCATATGATTTGTTCCTCACTTTGATCACTTGCACGTCCCTTTTCTCTCTGAACCACATCCTTGTAGACTGCATTTTCCTGAAAAATCACGTTTCTGCTTATTGTGCATTTTCTTTCGTTTATCAACCAAACCTTGTATCCTTTCACGCATGTGGGATAACCTAATAGAACTCCTTCTTGGTTCTAAGTGTCAGCTTTCCTTCATTCGAGTGAACAAAACCCACACACCCAAATCTCCTTAGATAACTATAAACCGGAGTTCTTCCCGACCACTTCTTGTATGGGATCTCAAAATTTATAGAAGATGGGGGCGTCTTGTTGAGAACCATAACAGCAGTGTGAGTAGCTTCAGCCCAAGACATCTTTGACATACCTGAATCACTTAGCATACATCTTACCTTTTCCATTACAGTGCGCTTCATCCTTTTTCGCAACGTTGTTTTGCTGTGGCGTGTAGGCTCAAGTCTTGTGTCGTATTATTCCATTTTCCTTCCAGAATTTGTTGAACTCTTGATTGTAGAACTCGAGACCATTATCAGTTCTGAGAATTTTAATCTTCCTCTCGGTTTAATTTTCAATCATGGTACTCCATTCAACGAATGTTCCATAAGCTTCATCTTTATGTTTCAGGAAATAAACCATGTTTTTCTAGTGTAGTCATCTATAAATGAGATGAAATAGTGACATTTTCCCAGAGATAATGGAACTGAAGGAGCTCCCCACAAATCAGAGTGGATGTAGTCTAATCTTTCCTTTGTGTCATGAGTAACAACAGCAAAACTGACTCTCTTGGCCTTTTCGTAAACACAGTCCTCGCACATATTGAGTGTTGAAATCTTCTTTCTGTCCAGAAGACTTTTCTTCACCAACAGGTCCATGTTTCTCTAACTCATGTGGCCTAGTCTTCTATGCCACAAGACTGTGTCATCTCTTCCTTTTTCTGCTACACATGATTGACCAACTTCTGGCTTTCCTTGGAGTATGTAGAGCTTATCAAACCTCTTTCCATTCATGAGTGTCCTGTCTTTTTCTTCCATTAGTAGGATCCCATCTTTTGATATTGATCAACAGAAATAAAGAAAGAAAATAAAGGAGGACCAAGAAAAGTCAACAGTCATCTAGAAAGCCAACGGTCGGAGGATCACGTACTGCGGGAAGCGAACGGGTCGAGACTCATGTACCGCGGGAAGCAAACGGGTCGAGGATTGCATACCGCGGGAAAAGTCAACGAGTGCTGGAAATGGTCAATGGACGTAGACTCATGTACCGCGGGAAGCAGACGGGTCGAGGCGCACATACCGCGGGAAGCAATCGTATCGAGGATCCATGTACCGCGGGAAGAAAATAGGCCGAGGCATACGTACCGTGGGAAGCAACCGGACCGAGGACCCAGGTACCGTAGTACGTGTTCCGTTCGTACCATAGGCCGAGGATCCACGTACCGCAGAACGTGTTCCGGATGTACCGAAGGCCGAGGATCCATGTACCACAGTACGTGTTCCGAACGTACCAAAGGCCGAGTATTCACGTACCGGATGGCGCATCACTCGGACCTTCGGATTGGTCAACAATCGACGACGAAAAATCAACCCTTTGATATTTTTGAAATATCTTCGGAACTCGAATGGAGCCGTTACGGGAGATGCTAGGGGTCAACTTGGTGGTCCCCCTAAGAGCCCCAATCTGACCGTTGAAGCTGAAGAAGACCGTTGGAAACCTTGGACCACACATGATTCGCTTTTCTCTCATATCGAGGCTAGGACAAGTCACTTTCAACGATTTGTGGATCCGAGGAAATTTGTCCTCATATTTAGGAAGAGTGTGCGGCTAAACCTAGGGTCTCTTTCTTTATGTTTCTCCTATAAATAGTCACTGTAACATGATTTTTAAAGACTAAGAAAATACACAATCTTATTCACATTACTCTTCACAAAATATTCTCAAAATGATTCCGCAATTCTTTCATGGTATCAGAGCATTTTGATCCAAAGTCCTTCTTATAAATCTCTCAAATCCTCAACTTTTCAAATCTCTTACTTAATACATTCCTCTTCATTCTCAAATCTATGGAGAATACAAAATTTATTTACATTTATGTGGTCTTAAAAGGACCAAATTTCTTGTTATGGGCAAGAACTACAAAATCCATTCTATGCAGTCATGGATTATGGGGTCACATTGAAAGTTCAAACTCCGAGCCACCAAAATCTGACTTAAGAGGCAAAGGCAAAGAGGAGAGTTTCGGAGCGGCAGTGGAAGTAGACGAAAAATGGTCTCAAGATGACCAAACTGTTTTCGTGCTTATTCAAAACTCTCTTGATTCGTTTATTCATGAGGCATATTCATATTGTGAAACCTCCAAGGAATTGTGGGAAACTCTCACCAAACTTTATGGAAAGATCTCAAATGTTACTAGGGTTTTGAGATTCAAAAATCTCTCACTAATCTCTCTCAAGAAGGTCTTGAGTTCACAAAACACTTTGGAAAATGGAGAAGTCTTTGGGCTGAACTAGAGATGCTAAGGCCAACTACTATCGACCCAAAAATCCTTGGTGAAAGAAGGGAACAAACTAGGTCTTCAAGTTACTTCTCACTCTTGATTCAACCTACTCAGATCTCATCAAACACATGTCAAGAGCCGACAAACTCCCAACCCTTGATGAGGTATGTAGCAACATCCATAATGAACAAGGGTCTCTCGGCTTATTTGGAGGAAGGAGCGACCTTGTGGTGGCAAATAAGGTGAACTACAAATATGAGGATAAAAAGGCTCTTATATGTGATCATTGTAAGAAGAGAGGGCACATCAAAGATAAGTGTTGGCTCCTACATCCACATCTCAAAACCGGCAAAGTTCAAAGAAACACCTCGGGCCAATGTTTCTCAAGAAACCATGAAAGAAAAAGAGGTACAAAGCACCGCCGGTCGTGAGCTAGGATCCGCATCTCATGCAACCAAGCAAGAGGGTATCCTCAAGCAGTCCGACATTGAGGCTCTCCTTAAACTCCTTAGGGATTCCGGTATCACATTTCTATCCCACAAACTCATAGATTCCTTTATTATATATTCAGCTGCTTCACATCATATGATATGTAACCCTAAATTAATAAATAAAGTAAAATCTACTATAGGTAATGTGGTAATAGCTAATGTATCGAGAATACTGGTTAAGGGAATTGGAACTTTGGAACTATTTGATAAAGACACTAAAGCTTTTCTTGTACCAAAATTTGCTTCAAATCTCTTATCCGTAAAAAGAATAGCTTGTGACCTAGATTGCTATGTTATGTTTGGCCCTAACAATGTTAAATTTCAGGATATTAAGACCGGGAATGTCATTGGTGAAGGCATAGTCAAGGATGTCTTATATGTTCTTGAAGACACCAAGTTTATCGCTAATATTTCACATGCTTTAAATTCAGTTTGTAGTTCGGATAGTGTTGTTTGGCATGGTAGATTAGGACATCCTCACACTAGAGCTCTTAAACTTATGTTACCAAATTTTTCATGTGATAATTAGGATTTTGAGGCTTGTATCTTAGGAAAACATTATAGAACCGTATTTCCAAAATCTACAACTCTTTACGAAAATTGCTTTGATCTTATTCACTCCGACGTTTGGACATCACCATGTTTGTCTAGAGAAAAATCCAAATATTTCTCACATTCATTGATGAGAAGTCGAAATACACTTTGATAACTTTACTGCCATCCAAAGATAGAGTTCTTAGTGCTTTTAAAATTTTTGAATTATACATCACTAATCAATTTATTGCCAAAATGAAGTTACTAAGAACCGATAATTGAGGAGAATATATAAGCCAAATGTTTCAAGAACACCTTACAAAGAAAGGGATAATTCACCAAACTAGTTGTCCATATACACGACAACAAAATTGTGTGGCCGAAAGGAAAAATAGACATTTGGTGGAAGTGGCTCATTCAATGATGTTCCATAGGAGTGTTCCAAAAGGCTATTGGGTAGATGCGGTTGTTGCATCATGTTGCCTCATCAATCGCACACCTACTGAGATCCTCCAAGACAAGTCTCCCTTTGAGGTACTTAACATACTAAACCATCAATTAATTAAGAATATTTGGATGTGTTTGTCATGTGTTAGTACCCGGAGAATTAAGAGACAAGCTGGAGGCAAAGAGCTAGAGGTGTGTGTTCCTAGGCTATTCAAGCACAGAAAAAGGATATAAGTGCTATAGCCCCGAGGAAAAACGAATGTCTGTCTCCCAGAATGTAAAGTTCATGGAAGAAAAATGATATTTTGATGATAAAAATTGGGAGAGTCTCAGGGATTTATTCGTACCATCAATTGACCGAGCAAACAACTTGAGAATTCTATTTGATCATCTTGATATAAATCTTCCAAGAAATGATCCCTCTAGATCAACTCATGAAGTACACCCGGAAGAAAATATCGGCAGTCTACAAGGTGAATCAACTTCTTCCGGGTATCCAAATTCAGAACATCAAGATGGGATTATTCCCAAAGAATAAAGTCCTCATGAGGATATTGAGGAAGAAAGTGGTGGAACACAAGAGCCACCACCTCTCCGAAGGAGCACACAGCTCCAAAGGCAAGCTAAGATCTATTACAACCATCAAGCCGTGGTACATCCCATACAAATTGTATGTTCTCTCGACTTTTTGCCACCCAAGCATGCTGCCTATCTTGGGAAAATTGAGTCTAATTTCATTTCCCAAAGATATGAAGAAGCCAAGGGAATCAAGGTGTGGGAAAATGCTATCGGAGAAGAAGTAGGAGCCATGGAACGCAATCATACTTGGGATGAGGCGGAACTCCCTCCTCGAAAGAAGACAGTAAGCCCAAGATGGGTATATACCATCAAATACCAAAGTGATGGCACCATTGAGAAGCACAAGGTCCGCTTAGTTGCAAGAGGATTCACCCAAAGCTATGGTTTGGATTATACGGATACCTTCGCCCTGGTTGCCAAATTACACACAGTATGAGTCATTCTCTCCCTTGCAACCAACTTAGATTCGGAATTATGGCAAATGGATGTCAAGAATGCCTTCCTTCAAGGAGAGCTTGAAGAAGAAGTCTACATGACTCCACCTCCCGGACTAGAAGGAACCATTGGCCCCGGGAAAGTTTTGAAGCTCTGCAAGGCCATATATGGGCTCAAACAGTCTACGAGAGCATGGTACCATAAACTAAGTACCACACTTAAGACTCGGAGATTCAAGAAATTGGAGGTGGATCACACACTTTTTACTCTACAAAGTTCGGAGGGTATTGTTGTGATCCTCATTTACGTCGATGATCTCATCATCGCCGGTAATCACAAAGAACGTATCAAGTCAACTAAGTGCTTTCTTAAATCGGTATTTGATATAAAAGATCGTGGTGAGCTTAAGTACTTCCTTGGGATAGAATTTTGCCGTCCATGGAGGGCCTATTTTTATCCCAACGGAAGTACACCCTTGACCTTTTAAATGAGACAGGAAAATTGGGTGCTAAACCAGCTAGGACACCTCTAGAAGCTGGCTATAAGGTCGCTCGAAAACCTTGTTGACAAAGTGGGACCCTCCATCGCTGATCACAACTCTTGGTACACCCAAATCTGGGAAATATTATGTGTTTGAAAAGCTTAAGTACCACTTTTGCATCGTTCGTAGGAGCTGCAATAGCTTCTACCCATTTAGAGACATAATCTACAGCAACCAGAATGTAGTTTTTCCCTAAACTAGGAGGCTTAAATGGCCCCATAAAATCGATTCCCCAACAGTCAAACACTTCTATTTCCAAGATAGGATTATGCGGCATTTCATTCCTCTTGCTTATACTACCCATTCTTTGACAGCAATCACACCTAGATATGAACTCCTGGCAGTCTTTGAAAATCGATGGCCACCATAACCCGGACTGAAGAATCTTCTGTGCTGTTTTGAATGCAGAAAAGTGTCCTCCATAAGTAGATGGCAGTGCTCCAATATTCCCTTGACTTCCTCTTCTGATACACATCTTCTGAATAATCCATCAGACACTTGCTTGTAAAGATAAGGTTCATCCCAGAAATACTGCCTTACATCCCTGAAGAATTTTTTCCTTTGATGATAATTCAGAGTCTTAGGCAGCTCTCCTCCTACCAAATAGTTAACCAAGTCGGCATACCATGGCAAGCAAGTTCCCACAAATTTTGATCCGATCGAGAAATACCTTTTCTGATTGCGGGCCCGACACTCGAGCAGGTGGTGCTCGAGTGTCATGGTCGAGTGTTTGATGGAAAAACTCAACAGTTGTTCTTCAGGCATAGAATCGTTCATTGGAAGGGTTTCTTCAACCTGTATCCTTGATAAGTGATCAGCCACACCGTTTTCTATCCCAGGTTTGTCGACTATCTCCATGTCGAATTCTTGTAGCAACAAAAACCGCCTAAGTAGTCTAGGCTTAGCATCCTTCTTTTTCATCAAGTATCTCAGAGCTGCATGATCAGTATGCACAATAACTTTCGATCCAACCAGATAGGACCTGGATTTCTCAAAAGCGAACACGACTGCAAGCAATTCCTTCTCTGTAGTGGCGTATTTCACCTGAGCTTCGTCTAGTGTTCTACTAGCATAGTAGATCACATTTAGCTTCCTATCCTTCTTTTGTCCAAGAACTGCTCCAACAGCATAGTCACTAGCATCACACATTATCCCAAAAGGGAGATTCCAGTCAGGTGTTTGGACTATTGGTGCTGTTATCAAGGCTTCTTTAAGTTCGAGAAAAGCCTTGAGGCATTCCTCGTCAAAGACGAAATCTGCTTCCTTGCAAAGGAGACGAGTTAGAGGCCTAGCAGTCTTTGAAAAATCTTTGATGAATCGCCTATAAAATCTTGCATGTCC